>DWNR01004959.1:0-10483 GCA_018250455.1 Polygonus leo
CTGGCGGCATTGTATGTACGCTGTGCTTACTCTTGTCATCCGTTAAACGCTGGCTTGGCCTATCTCCCTATATTAATTTCCATGATACTTCTGAAGGACATGGGATAGTGATAACCCCAATTTAAGCCATAACCGAAAATAAACAAGACAACTCAGTCATGTATGGGGTATGTAAGTTCGTCTTGGAAAAAGCCCTAAGTAGTATCCTCTGACAGATAATGAAAATAACTTATTTTTATAAGGGTATTTTTATCGTCATCAACACGTTCACTGTACTCGCGTACAACTCACAATGTACTACAGTTACAGTACCACTCCATCAATAGACAACATGCTCACCCTATGTCCGGGGATGGGCATCGGCGGCTCGTTCTCTTCGTCGGAGTCAACGTCGTCGCGCGGGTCCCGCGGCGACTTTGGCACGTTATCGATACGTTAACTTTGCACGCGTACAACTTGTTGCTCACGTCTGACGTATATACGTCACGATGTACTACACTCACCTTATGTCCGGCGATGGGCAGCGGCGGCTCGTTCTCTTCGTCGTAGTCGTCGTCGTCGCGCGGGTCCCGCGGCGACACCGGCACGTTATCGATACGTTCTCGGCGCTCGCGTTCAACTTGTTGCTCACGTCTGACGTATATACGGTACTACGTACAACACACTCACCTTATGTCCGGCGATGGGCAGCGGCGGCTCGTTCTCCTCGTCGGAGTCGTCGTCGTCGCGCGGGTCCCGCGGCGACTCCGGCGCGCCGTGCGCTGTTATAGACACGTTCACCGCGCTCGCGTTCAACTTGTTGCTCACGTCTGACGGGTTTTTATTAAATAATAATTTGTTATAAGTTTTCAAAATACAATAAGAGATTGTATGTAGGATGTTTATGCAACATGCATATGTGCCGTAAGTCTACTGCTCAGAGAGTAACTATCTAAGCCATCTATATATATTTGATGTTTAGATAAAATTTAAATTAATTAAAATGAGATTCGAAATTATGTCGCATGAATTTTAAGATGTGTGGCTTGCCCATAATATCATATCCTAATTTTTTTTCAACTTTATAAACAATAAAAGACAAAAATACAACTGTTACATGGAATTAACAATATTAATTACTGTTAAATCTTTTAATTCATTGTTGGAACAATATTAACATATTTTACTATTTTATTATATTTCTGGCTTATGGGATGTTTTTGTTCACAATTTCGACTAGAAAGAAAAAATTTGTTTAAACTGTCAAAATTAGCCTTTTGTTAAATATAGTGTCTTCATTTATAAATAATGTAAAACAATTAATTTAGTTCTTACCACTAATAGGCGCAGGCGCAGACATATAGGGCTTGCGGTATGGGGGTGCCGCGGGCAGTAATACAATGTCAGGGCTCTCCACATAGCTGCTGCGTTGTTCCGAACGAGGGCGTAGCACCCGCTTACCACTGGCACCCTGGTAACATGTCAAACTTAGTATTAATTTAATGTTATGTGTCTAAGGTCTCAACTTGTAAGTGTTTCAGGTTTCCAGATGACATTTGATTTCATTTATTTTTTCTGATACACTATGTACTAGTGCAATGTTTCCCAAACATTGTTCTACCATGGCCCGGTAATTTTCACACTGCCCCTTCGTGACCCACTCATTATTTTTAAACTTGAGCTGGTCACATCACATTAAGTATATAAAATAATACATATTTATTGTTTGTAAAAATCTTTAAATAATATTATTTCGGTATCGCCTATTTTGTGCGAAATATGGTAAATGAGAAAAACGCTGCTCTAGTGCATTTGAATTTACTAATTCAAATGTAAAAGTGTAATACAAGATTCTTTTTTTATTTATTTTAGGAATAACTCTATAATTTCGTATGTTCTTAGAACTTTGTTGGTGATCCTATCTTATTGTAACTAATATAAATTGTTTAATCTTATATGTGTAATGTGAGTGTACATAAAAAATAAAACTACATACAATTAAAATGCATAGTATTTACCAATATCATAAACTTGATGGATGATAGTTTCAAATCACTAATATATAAAAAAAAATACAATAAATAAAAATATGGCATAGCAAAATCGTCAGATCGTCAGCGGTACTAGAAAGTGTTACATTATATTTTTTTTCTTTTTCGTGTTTTTGCAGAAAAATTAAGTAAGGTTTGAAATCTCGAAAGAAATGGTAAATGTTTGGTTTTTTTTTTTCAATAAAATATATTGTGGGTGTAGTTTAGAGATTGAGGTTCATTCTAAAGCAAGTTTTTAAATCAACTAAGCTATTTAGTTTCTCATACATTAAAGGCACAATAATTATATTAAGATGGAATCATTCTAAACATGTAAATAACATGTTGAATGCATGCATAGAATGTTTAATGGCTGTGATCATTATTTACTATGTTACTAACAACAAAATAATGCCTTATCTTTACGAATAATGGTGTTTGACCTTGATAATGTATTGTAAATCAATTAGTCATCTGGCGTACCTTTATATATGTGTAGTTTCCTCAACAAATTCAACAAATAATGTTATTACTGTATAAAATATAACTAGAGACTACCAAACAATATGTGTTGACGTTTAATGTGTGACTTTAAGATATTGTAAACAAATTCTTGGTAAAACTGAGGATTCATCTTTAAATTATATTTATATCTATTAGCATTTTAATATGAATTGAATGAAATAAGAAATTGCATTTTAAAAATAAATTTGTATAGTTTTGTGTAAAGTATAATGTAGTGTTGAAATGGTAAAATATATACTGCAATTGGAGAGTCATACCAATATACTTACTCGCTCAATCTTAGGTAAGGAATGAAATAGAAAACAGTATATTATTATCATTTTAGAATTGTGTGCAAATGATAAATAAACATTCGCTTGCAATCAAAGATATTCTTTCTATAACATCTATTACTAAGTAAACATGCAAAATTATTACAATGATAAAAATATAAATTATAAATAACAATTTTACACTGTTACTTTATAATGTTTTTAATATATCCATTGATGAATGTACATTAGATATACCAACATATTACCTTAATAATATTGTTATAAAATGTTCACATTCTAAAATCAAATATGATTTTTTATGGATCTCTTAATTGTTGTTTAAAAAACTTCCATAATAATATATATTTTACAGAAGTTTATTATCATGTTCATTATTCTAATTTTAATCTTTATTTAAAATACAGTATCAATAAATACTATATTTGATTTATTGATAGAGACTTTCTACATTCTATATTATATGTTTGTTTTACATTCACTATAATAGGAAGTTTAAACAAGACAATTGATTCATATATTATAAAAGGGGTTATTTACTTTTCAATGCAGTTTTGAAAATACATTTTTTTTAACATTTTGATAATTGCCATAACTACACTTTATATTTTAATGTATGGTCATAATTCATTGTAATAATGGTAAAACAAACACTTGAAAATACATTATTTACTATTTATTTATTTAATATATTGTCCTGTTACATATACTTGGCCCAAAAGATGTATAAATCTTTTGAATCTGTACAACTTAATATTACTTACATATTTTTGTAGTTTATACAGATCTTCCTACCAAGCAACCTTTTTACATGTTTTGTGCCAGTGTTTAAGTGAGTAAAAATTATACATAATACAAACCCTGGTGGGGTAAAAATGTTGTAATAATTTATCCACCAATACTGTTGAAATAACTTAACCACCCATTAAATAACGCTAGAACCAGAGAGAAACCAGAGTGGCCAACTGCATTATAGCAATTTTAACCTATTTTGCATTTTCATTAATTATAAAAGGTAATCTATTTACCAGAGCAGCCTAAAATTGTCTACATAGTTCAGACATATAGCCATAAACAATTTTAGAATACTTTCATTTTGTAGTTTAGCATTTTTAAATTACGAAAATGCAAATGGGCTAAATGTCGCTAAACTTTAACTAGGCTTCCCTGCGTCTAGCAACCTGAAATGCAGTTAAGACTTCAATAGGAAGTAACGAGGGACAACTTACGTGAGGTGGAGGCTGAGCAGGAGTGATAGTTAACCCACTCGCTGTGAGAGCTCTCAGTTCATTCAGTTCTGGTGGCAATGACCTATAATTTAACAACATAATGAGCTAATATTTGTTATTTAATAGAAAGATACTGTTTAAATTTGCAAATGTTAGGAAACATTAATGATGCCATAATTGCATTGATATAAATTTAATATATAAATATTCGGCTTATCTTTATGTTTAATGTTTACTAAAAACCCTTTTTAATATAAATAGTTACATACATTACAGTGATGATTGTACATTTTGCCACATATTTTGTATGTAGTAACATTCTTCATATAATGTATAAAACTAATGCTCAATAATAGGACACGTAATTGATTACATTATGTTAATTACTATAATCATAAAATAAACATCATCATGTGACTAAGTAAACACAAATATAAGGGCATACTACAAGAAAAAAATAAGAAATATGAATAGATTATTAAAATAAACAAAGTAGTGAAACATATGTTAATTGATTGAAATATTACCTGACGGTCAGGTCAACCGCTGAATCGTCTACGTCCATTGTGGATCAACCTACAAAACAAAGTAGTAATTATTAGCCAATCAATCGAAAATCAATACAAATAGTGTTAACTTATTTGGGTATATAAATCTCTAATACCCATAAGATTGTGTCAAATCATGCGTTGAAATAAATAATAAAGATTGATTTACGAATAAATTATCAACAAATCATTACAATTTAGAGAAGAGCATATAAAGAGGACCAGGTGACAGATTATTGACAATGATGGCTATCGCTACGAGTGACAACAATTTTGAGTTACCGCAAATAAACATTGTTTAGGTATAAATCACTTCCTTTAAAACAATTTAAGCACATTATTTACCTTAATAATGAAGTCTTGTTGATAACCAATTGAATAAAGTACCCTAAACTTTAATAAATCAGCTAAAAAGAGGTGAGTATAACCAAACACATACAGCAATTCAGAAGAATAAATAACAGATAAAAAAGATTTGGTAGGTAGGTAATATCTCAAGGAGAATAAACTTGGCGCAGATAAAGTATATATAACGTACTATTCCTATTTTTTTACAAAATATACAAGCTTATTGGTAATATGCTTAAGAGAAATCATGGGAAATTATTTACAACAATTGGTATCTATGTAAATATCAATTGATTTTGAATAATTTGTGTTATTTTTACTAAAATCACACTCTTGAAAATTGCACTGAGTATAGTTATGAATTAAATCGACAACTATATTATAATGTTTAAAACCACGAAGACTATGAGGTAATTAATCTTTACTAATTTAATGACTATATATCGAAATTATATTTTAAATTTTTTGTCATTTGATTCGTTGATTGAGCGCCATAGCCATAACAAAAAAAAAACTTTGTTGTCGTTGTCATTGTCTTATATAGTTATCTGTGGTCATTGTTGTCAAACTCAACTGCGTTACAATTTCTAGGTTAGATACATCTGTTGTGTTTGTTTACAAATGTATTAAATATCATTCACTTGTGTGCACATTGATTTAACCGTCAATAAAATCGTCTTGTGTAATAATTTTACTTCTACCAATAAAATACCATGCCTGGTCCAGACTTACTGTCTAGCCAGGGTCTCCGCTTGGATGGTCGAAGACCCAACGAACTTCGCCGCATACGATGCAAATTAGGAGTATTTACACAGCCCGACGGCAGCGCGTACTTGGAGCAAGGCAACACGAAGGTTTTGGCCGCTGTGTATGGGCCTCATCAGGTAAAATAATCGGCATTTCGTTACAGTAATCGGAATTCTGAACTCTTTGTTTCTAAATTAAATCGTGAAGTATAAATGAGGCAAATGAACAAGTAGTATACGTCGATCATGTCTGTAATCAAAGTCAAATCGGAGCGATCGTTTACCTAAGATCATCCTTATAATATGTTACTGCCCCTGGGAACCAAGTTTGGACATCACACTTTGCACAACTACCACCACTCTTTAAAGACACATCTGATCGTAACTCTGCTGGTATAAGGTAAATTAATGATTCCTCAATTCATTATTAAACTATTGAGATTGTTAAGAGAACTATGTTATTTATTTCATTTCATTGTTTTCAGGCAACAAAATCGAAAAGTTCTGCAGAATGTGTTGTTGTGAACTGTCAGTACAGCATGGCTACATTTTCCACAGGTGAGTATGTACCACAGTGAGAGTGAGTTATGGACCACATACAACCTAAAGGTATCTTATCATTAAAAGACCACTAAATTGATTCATATGATGATATGGCGTTTGCTGGTTGCCTGGAAGAGATCTTTCTCAGCAATAACACTGCCAATTGTTCAAGCCTACTATGATAGTTTCTTATATGCGTATTTTTTTCAGTATTTTGGTGTGCAATAAAGTATATTATTATTATTATTACCTGATCATGGAATAGTCCAATAATTGATTTATCTAGCCCCATACTTATTAACATTATAAGCATTCACTTGACATGTCAAAATTATATTTGTATTAGATTCAAATTATCCCTTGCTTCTTAGTAAAGTAAAAAAAAATGTCTCGAGAATTTAAAGTCTACCAATTCATACTTCCCCAGCACTGTAGATTATGCTAAATCCTTCTAATTGTGAAGAGAAATGTGTGTTTAGCAATAACACAGTAATGGGTTGTGATGATGATAATCATGTTATGGTGTCTATAGCAGCATAGACAGTGTGGTAACTGTGTACTGTGTGTTGGTAGAAACTTTAAACACTTTAATATAGAATTGAATTTATGTTCTACATACACAAATCAACTCTAGATAAAAAAGCTTTCATTTTTATTTAACTCCTTTTATAGTGGTTTATAGTATTCTTACTTGATCAACAA
The DNA here is from genome assembly GCA_018250455.1 of Polygonus leo. Classification (NCBI taxonomy): domain Eukaryota; kingdom Metazoa; phylum Arthropoda; class Insecta; order Lepidoptera; family Hesperiidae; genus Polygonus; species Polygonus leo. Next base: position 6,923 of record DWNR01004959.1, read on the forward strand.
CCAAGCTTTCTTTACAGGTAATTTGAGATTAATATGTATATGCATATTTTTTTCAACTTTCAGGTGAAAGAAAGAATCGCCCAAGAGGGGACCGCAAATCTCAGGAGATGTCCATGCATTTGAGGCAAGCTTTAACTGCTGCTATCAAGACAGAGTTGTATCCTCGCTCACAGATAGACATTTATGTTGAGGTTTTGCAGGTTAGTGCATTGTAATTTCAATATTATCATTATTAATTTAAGAAAGATTTTCAGTTAAGTGATTATATTTGGTCCCAATGAAAAAAAAGTGCATTTGAAGCATTTTTATTGATGTATGAAAAAACTAAAACCTGAGGTGGAGTAAAGTAGTTAAGTAGTGGATTATAGAATGTTTATCATGCATTGCAACATTTATTTTAAAGTCTTATAGAGTACTTTATTTATATATAGACATATAAATTGACAAGACAAATCACTTTAAAGCTGAATGTGAAAAAGGTGAAAATAAGAAAACAAAGATGGTGTAAAATTATCATTACAGGGAGGTGTATTCTTCTTCAGCATTAGCCGCGATTTGATAAACACGGTGCTAATTTTCAATGAGGCTTTGGAGATGTTTCAATCATAAATTTTATTTCAACAGGCAGACGGCGGCGCGTACTGCGCGTGCGTGAACGCGGCGACGCTAGCGCTGGTGGACGCGGGCGTGCCGCTCCGGGCGTACGCGTGCGCGTGCTCCGCCAGTCTCGCGTGGCGCGCGTCGGAGCCGGCGCCGCTCGCTGACGTCGGACACGTGGAGGAGGCGGCTGGTGGTGTCGTGCTCACTGTTGCCAGTCTGCCTAGCACTGGTAAGATACAGACTGGACGAAAGCCTCACAGCAATATGTACCTATTTAATTTTTTAAAGAGACGGAACTTTTTGCATTAGTTCTACACTAGCCTATAAAATGCGCTTCAAACCGATGAATTTTATTAACTTGGTAGATGGTAGTACTTATGTAGTTTAGCCTTGAAGCAACTCTTGCGTTTCGTTTTTGGAGGCAAAGCAGACGCAAACATCTTAGTTCTCGGGGGTGGCAATGCATCTTTTGGCAACCTCAGGTACGATTCAATCGTACTTGGGTTTGTATCAAATGTCCATGGGCAGCAGTGATCATGTAATGTCAAGTAGACTTCATTCTCAATAAATATTTAACCAATTATGGTTTGTGCAAGACAGTACTGCCACCACGTCTATTTCCACCTTATGAAAGATGGAAAGATATGGTTACACTAATACAAGTGAACATTTTAGTCCTATTGTTGAATTTATTTAAGGACCAATCATATTGAAATAAAAGTCCTACTGATTTGCAATAACAGAGTTTAACTAAATATAGGAGACAAGTTTTAATGTAATAAAGTTTAACTTACTATATTTATTTCAGGAAAAATTGGTCTCTTAGAAATGTCCCATAGACTTCACATGGACTACTACGACGTGGTTATGAGCAGAGCCCTACAGGGTTGTCGGGATATAGAGGTAACTCTCTTATAATCACTTTTTTTATTTATTAACTTACTAAAGTTCGATTTCTTGCATTTAACGCTTTTGTACACTGTGCAAATTACCTTCATAAAGCATATGAACTGCAAGATAATTGTTGCACAGGGAGGGACTCTCCTTTGTATAAAATAAATTAAAGCGTTTATTTTTATTTTAGTCTACCTCTGCAGTATGTAGAAGACTGTTAGATTATGGCCTAACACTCATGCCACTTGCTATGGCAAATATTTTTTTAAACATTTTTTATTAGTTTTACGATCAATCAGATCAATACTCTGTAGTCAGAGTGTGATGTAGAGAATAAATTATGCGATATATATTTTATATACTTTTATCTTTTATGTCCTTTCCATCAAATCCTTAAATGTTGGTAAATCAATTGTTCTAGGTGATACTGGACAAGGCTGTGAGGGAACACTTGGCAGAGGGATGGACGAAACAAGACCTTGTTACTATATGAAATAAAAGTTATTTTAATTTTAACAATTTTTATCATTATCCTTTCTAATACGACAGACACTTTGAAATAAAAAAGTAAGTTAAATAAAAGGTAAGTAATTTTTAGACTTACATATTTATTAGAGATCTGAACAAAATATGAAATTAAATTATATGTACAGTCTATGTTAAAAACTAACTAAATTAGAGGTAAGTTAATAGGTACACACTGTTTTCATTACATAGCTTATTTTTATGGTAAGAAAACTTAACTTTAGAACCTTTCTATGGCAAAAGAAAATGACATGCGATATCAGCACGTTAGTATAGCGAAAGTTGCGTATCCATTCAGCCTAAAAACATTATGCAAGAAAAATACAAAGAAAAAAATAAATATGTACTATGTAAAAATATCGGATGTAAAAAAATCAGTCCATCCGTTTCTATGATTGCACACATTGCACATATTTTAAAATAAATAAAAACTCACTTTGATAAATAAAAAAAGTACGACGCGTTGTACTTTTAAACTCAATTTAAAACCGAATATAACATAATAATAAATATTCTTCTTTTATTTTATGCAATATAAAATTGTGATAGTAAAAACTTAGTGTACTTTGTAACATCTCCATTGTTATATCACAATGCTTGAACAATTACAGTCATAAAGTTGCACAACGAAGTGCAACGGCAACTTCAAGCGAGCTTGCGTACCGCGACGCGGCCATAACATCGTTAACGACATAAAACACATTTAAATATGCGGATATACAAAAAGTGAGTTGCTAAGGCACTCAACTACAATTACAATCTATTCATGTATATATAAAAACTTTATGCGTAAAGCAAATTACTAATAAAACTGGGATCTCAGATTAACGAAACGAAAGAAAGAAAACATGTGTAAACTCGTTCACCAATGCATGCAAAACTTCGTTCAATTCCAAAGGAGACTTAACCTAATTGTATATTAATAATGCGAATAAATGTTTTGTCACATTCCTATGGCTCTGTTACTGCTAAACGATAAACGATAGTAATGTGTAGAAAAGTCTAAGCTTGATTGTAGGGCGTGGCGTTAGTTGGCCGCGCGGGTCGCTTCACTGCCAGCCACCTCTGGAACAAACATACAAACAATATAAAATATCTAAATAATTTTAAAATTCAGTTCAAATAGTCAGGGGGCTTTAACTATAGAGTGACAAGTCATAATGGGCTCCGAGCGAGAGAAGGCGCCCGGTCAGAGTATATGTAGCAGGATCCTGCCCCTGTCTTCCTGCTGCCTTTACAAAGAACATTTGTTTGTACTGGTTAGTAAATGCAGAAGTTCCTAAAAATACATATGTTAGTCTGCTTGCTACTAATACGCGAAAGCATTAAAATACTGATGAATTATAGAAACTTGAAAATTCATCCGTCCGTCCGTCATATATATATATATATATGTAAGGTCATATCCAATAAATTTGGCACGGTCCTCACACGGCCTATTTACGCCACTGTAAAATAGTATAAATGAATTTTTATGGTCTAAAACACGGCCGGGGATCGTCTCGACAGATTAGTCAAGTTGGCATCAAAATCCGTTAAGCC
>DWNR01004960.1:0-10482 GCA_018250455.1 Polygonus leo
GATTGGATTCTTGGTTCTTACCTGTAACAAACAGAAATTCCGTTAAAATATTATAAACACACAAATATAATGAAACTAAGTATATACAATGTATGACATTTCATCGAAATTTTCCAAAGAAAAAAAAAACAGAATCACAACGAGTATAAAGTTACAATCGAGTTGATATAACGGTAGATTTCAGTGATATTAGATATTTTTATTGCACCAGAACACGATATTCCCCCTGGAAGCTATAAACGCAGATTTAACTCCCAAACTCCTATATAATTTGTAGAAGCAAATAGAAATCAATAGTGTTTGTTTATAAAAAGGTTTTATTATTTTAATAAACAAAATATTGCATTTATACTGTGACCCTTATCTCCTCTTCTGTTATCTCCTAGGAAAAAGTATTTTCAAAAAGTCGTTGGCTCCCCGTATCTCCTGACCTTTGACTGCTGTATCTGGTTCACGCAGACAGGGTCGTAAGTAGTATTCCAGTGCTGATAAATGGGTCAGTGCAGTATGGATATGCCTATTACTTCTGGTCAAGTTCAATATAGCATTTTATATAAAGTTATTTCTTATATTTTTCTATAATTAATTACAATTTACTACTACGCAGTCGGTGCTATTTTCTAGTACTTCATATTTCATACGAAATAATTTTGTAAAATTTATTTTCCTATAAAAGCTATAAACACCCAAAAACTGACTTCTATTTAACTTGACTCCACTTTTCTTAGTTATAAATTTTACTAAAATATATTTTCAATCAATTTTTTAAAAAATTTTGCCAGAAATTGCAGTTATGTGGATATTTTAGAATGTATAATATTAATTTATATGTGAAACACAATTAGCTTTTACACGCTAAACTTGTCACTAGTCAAAACATCATACCTATTGAAGTACAACTTTGCAATTCAGTTGATTAACTATTAGCTTAGTGAAATATGACCATGCATGAATACCTTTTATTATAAGTCAATTTTATGTAAACTGCATTTAGCGAAGACTTACGTAAGTAGGTATTATAAATTATTTAATTAACTTTATGTATATTTACGTAGTAGGTATAAACGGTGAATACAAGCCTCAAGAAATTCAATACAGCTAAAGATTATTGAGAAAAATCATATAGGTATAGTGTATTTTGTTTTCAAAAGGATATGAATGAATGTCACATAAACGTCCAAATAAATATACATTTATTACATTGTTTGTGTAAATAGGAAACGCTAGATATGATTAATGTAAATTATGTGGTTCAATTCTCTCGGTGCAATATTTTCATAAACCATGTTTGCTACAATGTAGCAAATGTATGAAAACCAACGACCATACGATGATTAATTAATCGGTCACGAACTGTAATAACAGTAAAGTATTAAAAATTAATATGTGAAAATAGACAACAAATGATACTAAAAAATAATTAAACAGATATTGCTAAAGGAAGAGGGGTGATCGCTCTTGCCGTTTAGTAAACAAAACGTTGGATAAAATTAATAAAAATTAATTTATTGCAACGCTATCAACGAACGTCACTTTGTAGATAAAAATTAGTAAACAAAGAGGTGAACGATTCTCTCGGAATGTTCGATTATAGAAACTGGAGATTCGCAGAAATCTGTATTTCTGTTCAGAAATTATTGGTAAATGTGCGTGCATATGCGATACGCATTACATTTTTATAACAATCAAACATGCGTAAAACGGTTTCTTAACGCTCATTCAAACACGAATCTATCTTACACATTTAAGAAATCAGTGTTGGTGTATTAATTTCATTCGTTATATGCGCATTTCTATATGCCACATAGGACACTTCATTACAACATTTAAATCTTCATTGTGGTCAATTCATGTTGGACACGGTCATTAAAATTAATAACAAAACGAACATTGTAAGAGTTACCATACATATCACAGGACACTCGGCAATTATAATGAAGACGTAACAATTTTCCACGACTGCGGGATGATGGATCAACCGTGAAATTTTAGAAAAATAGTCATGCCACTTCTGAACCGCCCTGCAAGAGTTATTACATTAATATATTTACCAAACACGCTCCTATTATTACAATTTCATGTACTCTTTTACGCATAAATTAAAGTGATGCCCGTTTTTCTTTTGTCCCACCCTTATTTGGTATTCATATTTGATATTTTGATAATACAAAGGGACGTAGCGCTTTGAAATGAAAACACAAAACGTGTTCATAACTTACACAAGAAAAACCTGTTTCGGGCAAAGTATGCTAAAGATACAAATTGTGAAAGAGGCAATCGTTCATGCGATGTCCTTATCTGTCCGACCATCTGCAAACTATTGTGAGCTTTTTCGCTGGAGCTTTAAGCATTTTATTCTAACGTGCTCGGTCACATCACTTCAATTACGGTCATATTGAATGAAATATGAGTTAAGTGAGGGATATTAAAGGGCAGAGCGGGGTTGTTTATGAAATGTGAACTTTGAAATATGTACACTGATAGAACCCTTTTTAATTTGTTCAAACTGTGGTCCGTAGCGAAGCGCTTGTACGTTAAGTTATATCGCAAACTGAGTTATATAAATAATTGATAAGTTTAAAATAAGTTTTTAAATTACGATATCAAATTGCAAAATATCAAATCGCGTAGGCTCCGCGAGGTACATTAGTTATGAATATTTCTTGCCTGCCTTTAATATCAAATAAAACAAACTATACGGACAAACTGAGCTAGTACGTAATGAATGCACGTTTATCCCAAATTGAACAATCCATATGGGTACTACATTAATTAAAAAATTGAGTCACATCTACGAACTTTAACGTTCCTCTGTCTCTCAGTAAATTTCAGTCCGTAGTTAAATGGTGTTCAAAGAAAATTAGAAACTCATATGTACGCACCCAATCCAATGTAGTTCAATAAAAAACTGTAATTCGTGTAGAACTATGTGTTAATCCACAATTTGGTCAGAATTTTCGTGTTCCTTATTGCTTCCGCAACGAATTTTGTGCGACCCACAAGTAGAAATGATTGAACCTATCGGGCATTTGCCGGCAGCGCACAACTCCAATTTAGTTTTTCGGATTAGATACGGCAAACATAATAACATAATTGCTCTAATAACAGACTAACCTCGCCGTGCCGTACAATTCACTTTCCAAATTGGTTTATTTTTTACCCCTAGTCTGTCTAAAACTATTATGATTTATTAACAAATTTTCGTGCAGGCAAATTGTGGGCCGAATTTTCGTCAGTCCCTATTAAGGATGGTTTCTCTTTCCAACGTTTGTTTGACTTAATTATTAGATAAGGACGCAAATATTTCTATTGTATTTCCTTAGTTAGCTGGCCGGTTACTGGCTACGGTGTTTGGATGAAATGATTTACGAGCTTTTTTGTAATTAACTTGTAGGAACAATAATTAGTTGGATTAACATGTAACGCAAACGATATTCTTCAAAGTCACTAAGGTTATTAAAACAGAAGCATTAATTCAATTCGATAGCATCTTAGTATCCCAACCGAGAACCCACGTATTAATTTATTTAAAAATATGATCTTATTATCACGTAACAGAAATGGCAATGTAATATATTGTTCTCAAGTAAAATTAAGGAGGGATCCGATAGTATATTTTTATATTCTACTTATATAATATTTGCAAACCAATATCTACAAATCTGCATAGGACTACGCCAACGCAAGCTACTGTAAATAATATTTATAAGTGTAATAGATGAGGAGATAAACCATAACAATAATACAAAAGAAACCCCTCAAAATGTACACAAGGATTATTTTTGATTTGATGCACATTATAATGGCTTGATAGCATAGATAAAAGTAATTTAAGATTACAAAATTTGAAGATCAATCGACAGAAGCAACGAAATAAGCCATTCTAGCTACGAGCAAATATATTTACCAACTCTTACGTATTTTTTTTTATTTTTAAATATTTATTTCGTAGCCATTTCCAGCTAAGCGCTACTTTCCAACTCTTATGTATGTTTTTGAGTTTTAAATAAATGTAGCTTATTTTTTCTTAATTATAATACCTTTTTATTTAATAATAATATTTAATAATAAAATTAGCTAACTAACTAACTAAGATATATAAATTTGCAAAGGAATAGTTCAATGCAGCTGTATCCTTATGTATACATAAGAAGATAAACCAACACAATAATGTCACATACACAGTTTCTCATTGTAGAGTTTGTATAGTGTGTATCATTTTGATACACTAAACTGTATAGAGGCTTGAGATAATTGACAATAAATTTTGATTACAAAATTTGAAGATCAATAGACAAAAGTGCAAAGAAATAAAAACATACAACAAGAAGTGAAGAGTGAACCGCAAGCGCGGGTGCAGTAAGCAAACTAGAAGTACCTACGTTTTGAAATAGTGCAACCGACAAATGTTCATGACAGGCGGCTGCATTAAACATGAGACCTGCCACACACTGATATTTACATATAAAACTATGTTTTCATAGCTCCACTGAATAAGGCTGACAATGTACTGACTTCTACCGTAATATTGGGGATAGCCACGTGAAAAGTGAGCTTTATTTATTTAGTATTTTAGCTATGAACGAATACATCATAAAAATATACGACACTTTTTAATAGATGATGGTTTAAAAAAAAACTATATTTGAAATAATAATAATTTATAATTTATAATGTAAATACATTACTTATAACAAGCGAACTGTCAATTGACGTATGAAATAATGTAGAGCCTTTTATTCAAGTCTGAGAAAAGCTCAATATGTGATAAAACCCTGAAACTTTGCGTCCAATAAGTTGCATTTAGGCATAATATTTCCTGAAGAACTTCACGCGAATTTAAGCATTTTAACGCTTCAGCGCGTATTTATTTATATTATAATTATAACTTAATTAGTTTTTTGCTGCAATGAATATAATTTCCCGTTTTTGTACTCAATGCATACAATTATGTTATGTTATGCTTGTACAGAACGTAATTAGTAAGCAATTAAGATAATTCAAATTCAGTAGTTTTTGTTGTATGCTGATTTTATAAAATTAAAGCTGTCATAATATTTGTACATAAATTATGTATTTTCCAGAAATCTTAATGCATATAATTTAAATAATTCCTCAATAATTAGTCAGTGGCGTAAATTATACGTTTTAATTTATTTATTAATTAATTATTTAACTAAAAGTCCTTTCGCTAAATTTTGGATATATTTTTTGGAAATGAAATTGATAAATATTTGAGGTTTACTAAAAATTTAATATAAATTTATATCGAAACTTAGGAGCGCTTATTATACTTAAAGAAGTTTTGAATTAAATTATTTAATGCCCCTTCATATTTTTTACATAACTAAACTTAAGTATCCACGTAAATACGTAGTATTTAGGCTTATTTAAATCATAAAACAACACGGACAGATATCGTAAACGAAAATTGTATGTATTTGATACTGTATGATGAGATATATGTATGTTGCCGTAAGCCATTCAATTAGTGTGATATCGCCTACCTTGACTCGCCCTCGCTAAACGTCCACTGTTTTAGTGGTATTTTGTTTGTTTATTTGCAAAAAATATACCCTGATTTGTTTCTGAAACGAAAATCTGAGCGAAGAAGCGGATAGAATACTTTTAGATAAACAAATGAAACAAAATGGTTTGAAAACTATATGTTATATGATACATGTGTAACTGTTTAAAAGTATTTTCCTGCAACGGTCGCGCTCCTAAGAGTAGCATGTGGTGTTTGCTCGTTCGTTCACTCTGGTACATAGTAAATAATAACTACCTTTATATAATTATAATATTTTTCGGGGGAATCTAAATGTTATACTGAAGAAGATAAAATATATTAAAGATGATATATGATTATATTCTAGATGTTATCAGTAGATCTAGGTAGCAATATTTCATGATGTAAAGTATTAAAATATTACAAATAATTTATGAAGATATTCCTACTAGAAAATTGCTTATGGTTGGCAAGTAATACAAAAAATATATCTTATCAGAATAATAATATGATAATCTTAACGTTATTTGCTCAGTATTGTAAATTTTGAAAACAAGTATTTTCGCAACTATTTTCTTATCTACAAAGAACTCATTATGAATACACACCCTAAATTCATACACACATAGATGTATCCAAATATTAATACATACATACATTATGTGCATACATAGTAGATATATTTTCGTAGATACCGCGTGTGGTGAAGCGGAAAAGACCTCCGACAAAGGACTGTGACAATGAAGCAACTCTAGGGTTGTTCCCCAAATGAATGTATGCAAATATTTACACGAAATACTCGTGACAAAAACTACGTGAAAAGATTAATTATGATTTATGAGATTACGGAAAGGCGGGTGCAACTAAGCATAGAGACAAAAGGATTATGCAGGATTAGTGTTATAATACCCGGATTAGTCCTTAGCCTTGTTACGTTTAATAACACATATGAGAAAATTTTGCTGTTAATTTTGATTTTGATAGTTGTGGCACACCTGAATGTTTCGCTTCTGATAGTTTTTATTTTCGTTATTTGATGTGCCAGTTTCATATTTATTCAATATTTAATTAAATTTAAAAATATTTGAAAGCGAAAATGCAATTGACTCCAAGTGATATATTTATCAAAGTTTTGTGTTGCAACTATTGCTTTTGGTTAAGTCAGCGCTAATAAAGGATCAATTTTTGTACATCGTACATTTAGTAATTTCTATTTTACAATTGTAAATAATTCTAGCTATTAGAGAATGTGCCCAATCTTTAAGTAGGTGTGTTATAGTTGTATTACCAATATATATTCATTCTAACAACTAGAACACAGCAACTTAAATATTTTTTCTTAGAGATAATACAATTACTATCTTTTAAAGGTGTACGAGAAATAATGATGTAATCGAACGGTAGAAAAGTATCGAGATTCCTGTTACTTGTACATTTAATCCGAACCAAAAAAACCTCGATTGCTATCATATCACATTGCACAATAACGTTAATTAATCTCACCGTATCACCGTATGTAAAGAACGAATATGGAAAACTTTCTCTTCTGTATAAAAAAAAAAAAAACTTTAAATCTTTCTCCACAAGAATGTGAAAACAAACTTACGTATAAAGATAAAGAATTTTATCCCGACTCATGAAAATAGGAAACAGAAAATTGTATTTTAAAACGTGAGGTCGAAAATAGTACAAAAGGCGCAGCCCTGAGCGCGTCCGACACAGCCGCCCGGCCACGTTTCAGGAACATGAATTATGGCGCGAGCCGATGTGACTTTTCAATTTGAAATCATCAACCTGGAATTAATTTCATTTTTGAACCCCATTATTTCTGTTATCTACACGAGAATCGCGCAATATGCGAGTTTCGCATTATTGCCGCTTCGACAAAAATATTTTGCGGCCAACCATTGGCCATTCGAATTTAATTCTGTGATTTGTTTTAATATTTCATTTCGGCCTATGTGATATGAATTCTACGCGCATAATTTAACGATTTACATATATATTATTCTTTAGTTACTTAATGTTAACAAAATTAGTTTGCCTATTAGATAGCTAACCACGTAAAAAGGACAAGGAAGAAAACAATCTCTAGTCCAACCGTCTATTAAACGAAAATAAACGGGATCGAAATATATTTTTTCGTTCGAAAAAAATATCTTCCGGAGTCGAGAACGTGTGTAATTCACAAATCTGTCATCGTTCGAGGTAACCCACGGCGCGGGACGGACGCTACTATTCATAGTCTTCTATTCAGCTCCAAACGGTTGCCGTTGACGAAAGCCCAGCAGAAATAGATGTCGCACCAATAAATTTAATCAAAATAAAACTCGAGAGGCTATTTCGGAAACACGCCGCGACTTTTTGTTGTGATAATCGGGGGTGTTCAAAAAATCCGAGACGCAAGCTAGACGCGGACGTTGACCCCAAATTCTTGTCGTAATTTAGTGATCACTATTTTTTCACGAATAATTCGTGGGATGTAGAATCCTCAGGAAAGTAATCCCGACACTTTATCTATATTTAAGAATTAATAGATTGCTTTATCCGTCGGTGGTCCGCATAAATATTTTTTGTGATGGAAGAAAACAAGTGTACAGTTAGTTAAGAAGTCCTCAGAGACACCCGTGGACTTCTGCAACAAAATAAAATAGATGTCCAATCTAAATTAGATCACAAATTCTTTACTACTCCCGAGGCCTTCTGCTTGCTTCGATGGAATGCTTCGAAAAATTACTGCTTAACTTTAAATAAGAACTTCAGCATAGGTACATAATATTTACTGCTTATATGTAGCCTCATATATAGTATATCATTTAGTTGTTATTTAACCTTATATAAACCTTTTGGGTGAATATAGTTCATATTTATGTTTTAAATACCATAGAATCTGTAAATTTAGTTATCTGAATATCCGTCACTTATTCTCCTTACATATTCGTGATAATATGTCCAATGTCCAAAACATTGGGAATTGTCGTTTTATTGATACACAACGACAATAATAATATCCAGACCTAAACAGTAACCTAAATAGGTATATTTCCGAAATCGATTTCAAGCCGCGTGGAACGTCCAAAAAGATACGCTCAAATCCCTAAAGAGGAACCTTATAACAAAGCTAATATTAGACAATCATTTCCTGTCAAAAGGGAGGCGTTCCCACCCTGACGGATCGGGCCGGGGGTGGCGGATGGAAATACCTCCTCGTCTCTCCAGATTTCGCAGTCGTCGTGTTCGAGTGTGAATCTGAATTCTTATTTTTTGCTTGTAGAGTGATGAATGGATTTTTAATATCCTCGTGCAGCTGGCTGGATCGAAAGGTCTTTTGATGAAAAATATCTTCCAAAGACATTTTTTGCTTTCGTTACTTACCTACTTGTTTATCTACTCGGCACAACTAGGTACATTCCGTTTAAAATATTAATGTAGTGTCTATGTAAACGAGTTCTTCTGTCGCTCGTGTGGAAAAAGTCGAGAAATAAGTATCTCTGTCATGTCGAGCGTATAGTACCGACAGGCAACAAGACATCAGCATCCAGAGACGTCTCAATACTCAGGGCTACGGTCGGCAAAAAACGCGCCGGCGGCTCTCACGACTCTATTACGACTCAGCCGCGAATAAATAAAACATGACGAGCCCTTCTCACGTACACATATGTACATCACGTTATGTGTACTTGTACGGATGTACTCGATCTCGATTCGGAGCATCTGATTTGAGACGGATTCTCTCGCTTGGCGTTGTGCTTTCAAATAAGGCAATTATTTTTAACTGTACAACGATTTCTAGAGATGTATCTTATCTTTATCGTATTTAATACGTTACTATACAATAAGATACATTTTCATTTATTTCTATCTAATGTATGCTATCGAAAGCTTGAAGCGATTTATTTACAAATTTCTCAAGGAAAACCTGCCTGGGTCAACGTCGTGTGTGTTCGTTCAAAAATTAGTATGAATCACCATGCTGCCCGGCAATAAAATTGGCATTTGCGACTTCTGCATTCGAGTATTGTTAGCACTGGGATGATTTAGCAATGAGTGATAGTATTTCAGTTTACCAAACCAACCGGATAAAGAAGCTGTTTATAAAATAATCCTGATCTATAATTTTTAATTTCTCTAATACTAATACCGATTATGCATCGATTAAGAAAAAATTAAGTAGAAGTATTGGTAATCAATTTTAGTATCGAATTCCGAAACTGTAGAATCGAAATGTCGAATGTTTTTAAATGTGCAATAACATAATTAAATTTAAACGTGTGGGATACTTGAAGTGAAAGCTGGGCCTGATACTACGAGTTCTACGAATTGCATTTGCGGAACATTTGCACGTGACTCACATTGTTTTTGTTTTGCAACGAAGTTTTATTACTCCTTTGACATCATGGTTCACCGTACGAGTCCACAGCATACATCACCTAATAGCTAGACGGTGCTCGCAGACCACAATAAAAACATACTCACAGAGCATCGACGGTACATTAACGCGCCCGCCATACTTGGCACCACGCAAACCCCGCCTGCTGGCAGCGACACACATCACGAAATATCAATAGAGATGGCTCCTACGTAAGCAATCTATCGATGTATACGGTCCTCGGTCTAATATATCTAATATCAAAACAAAGAATGTAATTACAAGATAAATGGCCATTAATTTTATGGCCGTCAATTATGACCTAAGACAACGTTTCGCTACTGACCATAATAATGTATCGTACGTAAAATGTGTGTTTAGATAGCATAATAAATTGTCTACTTGATGTTGAACTTTTTGCGTAGGCTTATAAAATGTTAGTAGGTTAACCGTCACTATTTCATGGGTATTTTTACGATGTAGTCATCGAAGGTTATAGTTATTGCAGATCTTAGACGAGTATAAAACATTAAATATAGTCCGACTGATTCTGACCTACAAACATTTAGAGCGTCGACCCTAGCGACATCAGGATCCATCGATA
>DWNR01004961.1:0-10481 GCA_018250455.1 Polygonus leo
TAAAATCGGTAAAGCCGTTTCGGAGGAGTACGAAGACAAACATTGTGACACGAGAATTTTATATATTAGATAATAGTTTTTAACATTTAATAAACTACTCTTAAATTTACTTTTGCGTTTTTATATCAGTAGACACTATAGCAGTATTGTGATACGGTTACAAAACAACTTTTTAACCTATTATCTCTCCGTAGAGTTTTCCGGTATACTTTCCACCATGAATATAGTTTTCAGAGCTGTGTCGCACTTGAAGGCGTATAGGATCCGGTGCACGAAACACCTTCATAAATATTTCAGCTCACGTCGCGGCAGAGATTTACTGCACCCGTTAACACTGCATTATGCATTCTGCAAATAATCACATTATTACCGCAGCTAAGTAATGCAGGGAGAAATGCAGGCAAATTTTCATTTTGATAAATCTTTTTAATGCTATATATCACAAAATTTTAACTACTTTCGTTTATACACTTATCAATTGAATTGAACTTGGGAATAATAGTGAAGTTTTGCTATGTTTATTTAAGATTTTCAATGCAATAATGGTTAAATGTTAATTTATTTCGTAACGGGAAATTATATTGGAAATAAATACATTTGCTGATGATGTTTGTTTTTTATGGTTACGTACAAAAAATGCTACTAATATAAGTATAACCTAATCTGATCTTCTATCTTATTTTGACTGTAGCCTATTTAATATGGTGTTGAAGTAGTTCCAACTGTCCTTACGCGACGAATACGAGTACCTAACTAAATATTGTTTGTATTTCCCAAGTAGAATACAAAGTAAAGCTTGATTCGAGTTTCGCAAAACCGAGATGGAATATATAAATTTTGAACAACATATTCCTTAAAATATTACTTAGTAAAATATAAGTAACAACCTGTCTCCCGTGTCCACAAATTCAAACCGTATAGAGAGTGTTCCCTTTATTCAATTTCCAGAACATCTGTAGCTCTGCTGGCTCTGTTACATTCACCTCGCAGTTTGACATCAATTATTCACATTCTTTCTAGAGCACGTCAGTTGAATCTCGTGAAAGGTACTTTTCAGCACGTAAGCTTTAAGGTTCATCGTGAATGGGCAAATAAATTTAAAGGCATCCGTAACTATAAGGCAAATTTGATTATATTAAAGTGTGCGAATTACGTAATACGTAGACACATAAAATCAACGATGAGCGATTGTTCGAAAAAACGTAAACGAATAAATCGTCAATCGAAGGAATCAACATTCGATTGTCGATTTATTCGTAGTTAACAAAAAACTATCAAATAATAATCGACGGCATACAACGGGAAGCTGTGGAAGGAGGAAGGAATCCTAGGTTGGTATGGCGCGGATGGGGTATGTGTCGATTTTTAGTAGAACACGGCAGCCATATTGGAATAAGTCAATTGCATCTGCACGGCTACTATCCCCGTCGAATGTACTACTAAAAAATCGACCAAGTATCAAATAATTCAGATAGTTATTTGAAAACAATCAACTAATCGAATAATTCGAATTAGAATAATACTAAAAACAACAACTTATAAAAAAATGTCGGACACCTCATCATTTCAGTATTTAGTGGTAGCAAATTTAGCACTTTAAATAGCAAATATTTGAGGAGGATTGTAAAGGTCATATAGGTATTAATATATAGATGGCGGAACTATATAAGTCTTACCATCTTCAAAGTCCGTTTAGTGTCTCTATAAATAATCTATATTTATGGCGCGAAAAGTACTTTAATATCTATTCAGGCAGAAAATTGCTTTGTAAAGTTTCTTGTAACAAATTACGTTTACACCTGGTACGTTTCAAAGTACGTAGAATGTTTATTTTACTGTTCAGAATCTGTTGTTTAAATTAACTAGATTGTTGCAATTATAGAACACATAGTGTAGTATCAACACACAAGTATCAATATATTAATAGGTGAAGCAAAACCTTTGTACACCTTTTTAGAGATATAACGGGGGCGGGGGAGTATGAAATTTGACAGGGTTAAGTACATTGTTTTTAGTTAAAAAGCATTACACACACTACCGTACATTTGACACATACATGTTTATGGGTAAAGTCTGTTGTCAACCTGACTTTATGGCATTTAATGTCAACAATAATTATTGCCATATACATATTTTGTTTGTTTAGAAAATATATGCGAAAAACGGTTTTCTTTATTTCAATCTTTATTTTATGGACTTTTTTTATTATGCTTGAATTTCGAGCACAAGGCGACCTCTAGCATAAGAAATTGTAGGACAACTTTGTGAAGACATTCAGTTCAGAACAATGTTTTCGTCTCCAAGTAGTTTTCGAGTTTCGTAACAAATTTAAATTAACTTATCTGGACCATGTTTTGCTTTCTGCTCCAATTCTAGTCTTTCAATGTAAATGAGTTCGTGTAAAATAAACAAATGTTTTTGCTTTATGGGTAGTAGTAGAATGAAGACTACCTCTTGATCATATTATATAATTCATAATACATAACCACTAGCTGACCCAGCAAACTTTGTTCTGCCATAAAAAATAGGGCTTGATAGAATGGTAAAAATATAGAGCTGTATGTTTTTTTAAATGCTGTATCATAAATAAAATAAAAACAATTTTGTCTAAAAAAATAAAATTAAGGGGTGGACCACCCTTAACATTTATGAAAAGGTCGAGCCGTTTCAGAGGAGTTTGGCCACAAACATTGCGACACGAGAATTTTATATATCAGATATAATGAACATGTTTTTAAAAGTTAAGTTTATGTTAAGTTTAGATTGAAGACATCCTGCTCATCTGGAATAATTACACTTTTTCAAGTTATTTTTTAATTTCAATATTTCAGTAGCTTTATAAACATTTTTGAATAAGAATAATTCTTACAATATGTTTGTTCTTTCTAGTTAAAAGTATGTATATATTTAGTATTTATTTTTACTGAAATATATATACCATACTTATTGATAAACATACGAGTGTCATACTTTGACTTTGCTATTCAAGAAATGACATAAACCCGAGGGAACATAGTAATATCGCAATAAGCAGATTTAGTTTCGGTACGAAAGTGCATTTCGTGCGTTGAATTCAGAAGATTGTGGGAATATTGTAGATACGTCTGTAGCTTTGAGAGTTCTTCGAGTGCCTGATCCTCTGGTAAGAAGAAACCAATTTACTTAATGTAGGTACCTATAGGTATTGTTGTATCAGATCATTTTCTATATTGAACTACTGTTTGCCTCAAATATCTAAATAACATCTCGTAGAAAACTGTATCATGAATGTAATCATATTCTGCTTGAGGTGTTTTAACTAAAATAGAACAGGTCTGAGGCATATAGCGATATTTTTGGGCGGATAGTTAAAAGTACATTTAGAATTGTGGTCTAGATTCTAAAATTTTTAAAGGAATTACAGTGGAAAGGGAAATTATGTTATTGTATGTCCTAGAATAATACTATATCACTTTCTATTGTGGGAACTTTTTATAAAACATGAACACTATAACTAATTTGTTTGTTTCTGGATTGATCGCTAATTTACAATAGCTACACATGCTACACATGTACGGATGCATCCATCCATGTAACCTTTGTTGTTTTGCATGCAAATGAATAGTAAAACATGTTATTTTAAAGACGAATTTCTTGGAGCCAAAGCGCTCAAAAAAGAACGATACTAGATGTATCTATCTAGTATCGTGAGTTGCATAATTAAGTTGCCATTGTTACAATCTAGAATGAATGAATAAGCAATAATATATAAATAGACTTAGAACACTGAATGAGCTTTGGGAACAATTAACTATTAATTTCAAGTATATTTTATATTTTTCTTGTTTCATTATTACAGGTTAGATACCATCTGTGTTTAGATGCCTATATCACAGCAATATTATTAGATCCCGTGAGATCAATTAAATTAATATTGTATCACTGTTTCAAATTATAAACCAGCATATGGTTCACCTGAAGGTTTGCGGTCATTGTCAATCGTTTATAATTAATTCTCAAATAACATTACAGCCTTACCACATGTTTAAATCTATAGCGTATCTTTTGTGTATATTTCTCCGGCGTTGATGGATTCGTAAGTAAATCATATAGTTCTATTTTGAATTTGGTAGTTATGTAGTTAATTGTTTGTGTTAACGTGAATATTTTCTACGTTTTGTGCCTTCGATTTATAGCTATACGTAGTGATTAATTGTTTTTTGCTTCAATTAATTGGGTAATGTGCAACCACCGCCATCGAGATCGACAATATTCGCGACGCTGCTTGAACATTTCATGAATATTCAAACTTGGGATTTACTTGACGCTGCCCCCCTCGTTTATTCGTTACTCTCTAATTTTGTAGATTACTGTAGCCGAACGTCAAATTGTTATATAAATGATAACTTCTGGCAGTAATGTTTGTTTCTTTTTTGTTTAAAATAATTGGGCAATATGCAACCGCCGCCACCGACATTGGCAATATCCGCGACGTTGCTTGAACACTTCATGAATATTCAAGCTAGGGATTTTGTTGACGCTGCTCCGCTCAGTCGTTCGTTAAACTGTGATTTTATAGTTTACCGCAGCCGTACTTCACAATGCTCTATTACTTACTAGTTATGGAAATAATGTTTGATATGTTTTGTTTAAATTAATAAGGCATTATGCATCCGATTTGTTGAAACGTTGCTTAAACATTTCT
Organism: Polygonus leo; assembly: GCA_018250455.1. Taxonomy (NCBI): domain Eukaryota; kingdom Metazoa; phylum Arthropoda; class Insecta; order Lepidoptera; family Hesperiidae; genus Polygonus; species Polygonus leo. The sequence continues at coordinate 4,685 of DWNR01004961.1, forward strand.
TCAGCATTTGCGTTTGGCATTTCATTGACGCTGCTTTGGTCAATTGTTCTTTACATTCTGATTTGCAGTTGAATGTCAGAGCTTTCTAGCCCTACTAATAATTTAAAGCACTAACGTTTATCCCTTTTTGCTCCATTTAATTGGGCATTGAGTAACGGACATCCGTGGCGCTGCTTGAACATTCCATGAATATTCAAGCTTGGGATTTTGTTGACGTTACTAGGCTTGATTGTTCGTTACACTCTGATTTTCTCGTTACTGCAGGCGAGTAGCATACTGTTGCACTACTAACAGTTTAGGGCAACAGTATTTGATCGTTTTGTTTTTGAATTAATTAGGCAATATACAACTTTGCCGAGACCAGGAATATCCGCGATGCAGCTTTATTAATTCCTTCAGTTGTATTAAACATTGGGATTTTGTTGATGTTATCTTGCTCAAAAAGTTTAATACCTTATGAGAGTTAAATGAAAACGTGTCCGTACATCTACCAGGTAAATCACGCAAGACAGTGTTTCTAAGTAAATGCGTTCATTGAGTGATATGCATGATTTGGCGGTCGGCGGCGATAATATCCGCGCCGCGACTCCGCGCTAGAGCTCCATGAATATTTAAACGCCGCCTTCTGTTTACGCTGCCCCGCTTAATCGTTCATTACACTGAGACTTTTAGGTTACTTTACGACTGAAGCTTGTCTTTACACTTGATATAATTGACTTAGTATTTTTTTACTTGACGTACACGTGGATTCATATTCTCCACTCATAATGGTTGTGTTGGGACATAGCATAGTATAATATTGTTGACGTTACTTGATTTGATCGTCTGTTGTATTGTGATTTTCATTTCCCTACACGCGGGTAACGTACGATTCTACTTCTAATATTTTATGACCAATTGCCTTTGATGGTTTCTTGTTAGAATTAATTGGGCACTGTGCAAGCGTTGCCGGGACCAGGAATATCCGCAATACTGCTTTATTACTACAACACTATTCAAATTTAAGTTTAAATCTTTATGGGAGTTAAATTAAAATATGTCCTTGTATCCACCAAGTAATGTACGTATGACAGTGTTTCCAAGTAAATGCATTCATTGAGCGATATGCATGATTTGGCTCTCGGTGGCAGTAATATCCGCGCCGCGACTCCGCGCTTGAGCTCCATGAATATTTAAACGCCGGCTTCTGTTGACGCTGCCCCGCTTTATCGTTCGTTACACTGGGATTTTTAGGTTAGTTTTGAAGTGAAGATTCGGCTTTACATTTGTTTCAGTTGGCTTGGTGTTGTTTACTTTATGTTTACGTGGATACGTAGTTTTAACACAGTTGTAGTGCGGGCATAGCATATTATAATTTTGTTGACGTTAGTAAGCTTGATCATTCGTTACATTCTGATGATTTTGTTACTGTAGGTAGGTAGTATATTGTTCTGCTACTTACAAGTTATGGCGAAAGCATTTAATGATTTTGTGGCGGTATTAATTGGGTAATGTGCAAGCGCCGACGAAACCAAATATATCCGTCTCGTTACTTAATTACTTGACGAATATTTAAGATTGAGACTTATTGACGCTATCCCGTTCAAAATATTAAGTTATAATTATTAAAAGTTTTATGAGAATCGGATGACAATGGATACGTATATATCAATTAAGTAATGTAAGAAAGTGTTGCCAAGCAAATGCATTCATTGAGTGATATGCATGATTTGGCGCTCGGCGGCGGTAATATCCGCGACGCGACGCCGCGCTCGAGCTCCATGAATATTTAAACGTTGGCTTCTGTTGATGCTGCCCCGCTTAATCGTTCGTTACACTAGGAATTTTAGGTTAGTTTTGAACTAAGTTTAGACTTTGCAAGTCTTGCTCCACTTTTTTATGTCTTGAATGTGCTATAGAAACTGAATGTAAGTAGTAGTAGTGGAGTTTGTTAATTTTGAGCAGAAAGACAAAATAAGCATATACAAAAATATCTTAATTGTATAAATTTACTGTATTGTAATAGTTCGTTACATTCAACAGTACATGCGATTGCAGGTAATGCCTACGAGACGCTACTAAATTTGGTTAATATTCAATATTTATTGATTACGCTTAGGTACTTTGTTATTATAAGGTTATTTTTGAAGTGAAGGTTCGGCTTTACATTTGAAGCAGTTGGCTTGGTGTTATGTACGTTCAAGTGGATACATAGAGTCCACATACATTTATGGTGTGTGTAGAATTAATTTAACATAAATTCCGCCTTCTCAAACTTATCATCTTAAACATTAAATAGATTACTTATTTTTACTTATAGACTACTTTTTACTTATAACGAAACCTTACGGTCTGCATTAATTTGAATTCCGTGGAAAAAATATGTTTGGCTAGCTAAAGACCAAAAGTTTAGTATTCGTTTTTTTCATGGAAGTTGTAGGGTAATACTATGACCATTTAGAACATTATTTAAACTTGTGCATATGCGCAATGAGTGCACCATTGTGCATATGCATAAGTAGCGCGAACTAGGCGCCGCGCAGTAATACCCACGAGCGCGCTACAACACTTCATGAATATTCAACCGTAGGTTCTGCTGACGCAACCTGCTTAATCGTTCGTCACACTGATTTCAGGGTACTAAAACGCTTATTATATTTATGATGCAGGAATATTAATGATTTCCACAGTCTTCGATCGTGTCTGGTACGGTCAGTCATTTATATCAATCAATTGAGTTTTTGTTCGCTTCGTGACTTTCCAAAGTTGAAATTTAACAATTGTTTCACGAAGAATTAGGTGTGAGGGTTGTGGTAGTACCTCCCCGGTAAAACTACACGTGTAAAAAATTGGTCTTGACCGGCTCATTTTAAAGTGATTACATAACTACCAAAATATTGAAATTATGCATATTTTTTTCACACTCGAAGACATTCACACTCTCAGTCAAATTGGGTGTTATATGTAGAAAAACGATTTTCAATTTTTCTCTATTTTCTATGCTTTTACTTAAAAAGTATATACGAACATTAAGAAACACAAAAAGTGATTACAGCAATTAAGGTCAAACAAAATAGCGCTTAACCACGAACAACATCTTGTGTAATGTAAGAAAGTCCTTTGAAAATTCTTGCTTTTAAAATCTCAAATTAATCTTTATGATTAAAATTTCTCTACGGGTTGACACCGTATGTGTATTTATTATTTGTCAGCAATATTGGTCTCCTGTGTGTTCGTAGGGATTATGCTGAATCAGTGTACAGTCAGCTGTCTGCCGTGTCTCGTAGTGTACTTGAGTAAGCAAAATCTGTTTATATATGTATATCTTACATATTACATATGTTATATTATACATACATTTTGATTTAACTTAAATTTTATTATTAAGTAAACTTCTACATTCTTTATTTACTACTCTTGGTTAGATTTGTCTTTGATTTATGGTCTGTGACAACTTTTTACTTTGAATGTAGATCAAAAAATAATAAGGTACATTGACGCGGTGTAAAGAAGTATTCTGAAAGTTAGCAATGTATTTGTTATTGATTTCAGTATGGAATTATACGTGGAGTTTATCTTAAATGTGCGTGCGGCAGCGAGCAATATTTTATACGTTAGCCATATTTTCATCAGATATTCTTTTTAATTAAAAAAAAAACGCTTCTAAGCCCTTCTGTTGAGTTGTAGTCAGGTGGCGAATCATTACTTTTAGATATCCAATTCTTGTTTTGGCGCAAAATGTAAGTGGAAGACAACGGAATAGAAATCGTCACCTCCGCCATTGTTACATTCCGTTGATTTATGACTTCACGCGTCGCCAGCTGGTATTACAGATATTATTAAAGTCTCAGAATAAAAATGAATTACACTATTGTTTTTTTATTATTCCTCTTTTTTCTATATATTGTCGTATTTATTGTGGTTCTTTTATTATTATTTATTCTAAATGTAGTTTTAATGAATAATAATTGACGTAATTGACGCTATGTTAAGAATTTCTGAATGTTAGCAACACATCTGTAATTGATTTCGGGAAAGAATTATAATTGTAGTTTTTCTTAGGTGTGTAGCAATGAGCTCCATACTTATTTTTCCGGAAATATTCTATACATTAGAATCTATCGTCTGAAAGCGATGTTCAGTTGTAATCAGGAGGCAAAATTATTACTTTTAGATATCTAATTTTGTTTTGGCGCGAAATTTAAGTAGAAAGTAACGAAATAGAAATCGTCACCTCTGCCATTGTTACATTCCGTTGATTTATGACTTCACGCGTCGCCAGCTTCTATTCCAGGTTTTATTAAAGTCCTTGAATAAAAATGAATTAAAAATGAAACAATTGTGTTTCATATATATTTTCCGATGTTCTTTGTGTATTTATTTTGTTACTTTTTTGTATGTCTCATTTTTGATGAAAATGATAAGTGGCAAGAATTTTACCGGTTTTTATTATCCAAAAAATAACTTATTCTAGCTTTGCTACGTTTAATGTAAGTAGAGTAGTTTAACTATTTGGAATAATATTCACTTACTCGTTTTAATATCGTACAAACAATAACGTTTGAATTAATTTTATTAAAAAAAACATACCTATGTCTTAATGTTACCGTTATAGTTTGTATGGGACCTTCCCTAAATATTACAAAATGCCCATGCTTTACCCAATAATACACTTTTTATTATGTGAACTGACATTGCAGTTCACAAAAACAATCGAACAAAATTAATCGAATACAAAAGGCCCTCAATTTTTTTCAAAGTGTCGTAGATGGTATTTAGAGTTATAAGGATTTAAATATGTTCGATGGTACTCAGACTTATGAGGATTAAAATGTTTTAAGCAAAGTGTACCTCTTCATAAAACAAGATACAATCACCACGTTACAATCTCGTTAAGAAGTCAATAGGTCACGGCGTTGAATCGTTAAATGATTGATGGAATCGTGACCCCGCATTCGTCGTGGCTACAATTTAGCGATTTTTATCTCGATTGAAGTACGAAAAATGTTAAGTGTATTGTGTTCCACAGATTTCCTTACCGTTCCTTGTTATCGATGATGTCAGAAAAGATCTAGCTAGAATGCTCAGTTATCGCGCATTTATCTGATTTATTCAGAACTGTGTCTACGTAAGTTGAGTTGGTAGAACTCCTGCTTTAACGAAATCGAGCGAAGATGGAGCAGAAAACATTTTTTGTGTTAAACAATTTTGTTCTGCTTCGAGAGGTTTGGTTGGCACGCATATTTCATACGTAGGTCCAACTAGAGGACCGGGGAGGTACCATTACCACCCTCATAATCCTCCGTGTCGTAATTTATTGTTTCGGTTAAGAGTGGTAGCCGGCTATACTTAAATGCGAGGCGAACATCTTAGTCCACAAGGGTAGCAACGCTCTGGTCAACCTCAAGTACGATTTAATCGCACTCGGGGATGATCACTTCTGTCCATGTTCGGCAGTGATCACTTATCATCAGGTGGACTGCATGCTCGTTTGCTGCTTTAAGTCGATGAAAATTAACAGCCAACGACATTACATAGATATTCACCTCCAACTCATCATTCTCATGAGTGGGTTATGATTACTTAAATCATATAAACTATGGCTAGTTTGCTAATTTTGTGTTATGTATATAATTTTAAAAACCAAATTAAACTTACCTATTTTAATTAGGTTGTAATCCGTGCTCATACAAAGTACGAACATTTTCTTGGACGTTTATTTTTGATTTAACATAACCTACCAGCCAGGTGGTAGAACTCATGTAGTTCAACCGGGGAGGTACCACCGCCACCCTCATAATCCTCCGTGAAGCAATTT
>DWNR01004962.1:0-10480 GCA_018250455.1 Polygonus leo
CAACATCAAAATTTTAAATTATTTTATACTTTTTAGTGCATTTTGAAGTCGGTTTTATTTTTTGTATAAAATTTTTTTGTTATATCGTTTATCACGGCGATGGTTTAATGTAAAAAAAATATTAATACCAAATACGTTAAATTCATGGATAAGCATACACGAACTCAATTTTAGATTATATATAGATTCAATCATTCGTATGTCAAAATATCATGATGCATCAAAATGTTATTTGAAAACGAGTTACTCGAAACAAATTTCCAATTGCTCATCCGTTGAAGTAATTGTCGGAAATCCTGATGATTCAACAGTTCTTTAACAGCAGGGAACTGATTCATGAGTCATGTTAGACTCGAGCTTTCGAAACTGAGCACGAATGGCTAATCGATTGATTAATTTCCACGGCGTTTGAGCATTTCGACCTTTTGGAGTACATGAACCGTATTTTAATGGCTGACTTGTTTTTGAGGGTACTGATTGCTGGGTTCATAATAATTGGGGATGTTTGCAGAGAACGCTGTACGAAATTGCTTTTACCTTAAAAGTAAACTACTATATTGGTATTGCATCGTTACTTTATAAATAATGAAATTGCCAAAGGACATTTTAAAGAACTAATTTGAGTGCAGTTAATAAGACTTCCTAGAGGCATTCGATCTGGAAAGATTGATAACCTAATTTATAACTTACAAAATACTTCTGAAATTCTAACCAATATTTTTATCGTGTGATATGTAGATTGAATCGTTCAATTGTAAACACATTTTTAATATTGAGAGTACATAAACAAAAACAGAGTAATAACTTCAAAATTTATGGTTTTAAAACCTTTCAACAATGCAATAAATCGCATTGATCCACATGCGAGATTACCAACCCGTCGAGTGTGATTACAGGTTAAACTTTACGAATCACGCACACCGACTGAGTCGTGCACTATAAAATAATTGAGTATGAAGCTATAATTTATATAACAATAATGAATGTGACTAACGGCTGCCGGGCACGCAGGCTTTACCTTAATAAGTGGCACCCGGACACAAAAACCCTGCACAAAGGGAAGGGAGTATATTGAATTATGTCTCGCGGCGAACCCTTTGCGCATTCCCGGTAAACGCACAACGGTATTAACCCCAACGCTAACAAAACGAAATCCTCGATTTCGGTTATAGCTTCCTTGTGTTATTTTAGTACTTCTTTTGAAGAATAAATACAGCTCTGAAATGGAAACTTTATCCTTTATATAATGATTAGCTAACCCGCGCAACTTCATTTGCGTCATATAAGAGAGAGTGGGTCAAATTTTCCCGGTTTGGTAACATTGGTCGTAGCTTGATGCTATATAGCCTATAGCCTTCCTCGATTAATGGGCTATCTAAAACTGAAAGAATTTTTCAAATCGGACTAGTAGTTCATGAGATTAGCGCGTTCAAGCAAACAAACAAACAAACTCTTCAGCTTTATAATATTAGTATAGATTAAATTGATAAAATGACGTATCAGATGATGAATCGTCATCGTCATTAGCAACCATTACCGTCCCGCTGTTGAGATTCTCTTACCTCAGAACCAAATGGATTTAGGCCATTGTAACGTTGGCCATGTGTGAAATCAAATTAGTAGGTGAGTCAGGATGGGTAATAATGACTGAATTCTCAGGCATCAGGACAAAGCATAACTACAAAGGCACGGAACTAGTTCATGTTACTTAAAGCCCCCGATAACAATAGGCAATGATGGTTGATTGAAAATCCGATGTAGAATAATGAATTCATCGTTATCTTACATTAATTTAGTTACACACGAATGTGTGTTCTATCTTTATGCCATAGTTGTTTCACATACCTACGATGTAAAACATTAAATATTGTTTATTCTCGATATAAAGGATGTGTTTTTGAAATACTTTGAATAGAAATAAAAATGTATGCATACTAATGTATGTTTGTTTCTATGTAAATAAGTATATATAAACGTCTTTATAGGTTTTGTTATAGTCACCTTTATTTTATTTATTGTATTGGTAGCAAACGAGCATGCAGTCCACCTTATGGTAAGTGGCCACTGCCGCCCATGGACGTCAGTAATCATTCCCAAGTGCTATTGAGTTGTACCTGAATTTGATCGCTGATGCGTTGCTACCCTTGAGGACGAAGATGTTCACGATGTTGTGTATACGATGTTGTGTGTGCCGGCTATACCGGCAATCATGCCTCTCCAAACCGTAACACAATAAATAGCTTCACGGAGGATTATGAGGGTGGCGGTGATACCTCTCCGGTCGAACTACACGAATTGTACCACCTGGCAACTTTACTTATTAATTAATATTTAGTGATATTTAATTTATAATACAATAGTATATGTATGTATTATAAGCTCGCGATTGATTACAACGCTTGATTAGATAGGGATTAGCATAGCAGATAGATTCTAGTATACACCTGAGCAACACTGCTAGCAGGTGATTGCGTGATTACGCCTGCCGCCGCAATATCCGGCCACTGCCTGATGATATCAATTTCAATTTGTTGCTAAGATACCTTCTTCCTCCAACTTAGGTTAACAGGGAATAAAAATATCAATATTTTTATATATAATAATGAAATATGAATAACACATCTTTAAATGAACAGACCGTCTATTAGACCGTCTCTGCGACAGAAGAAGGCTTTTCAATTTAATTTAAATTTACAAGAAAGATTTAAATTTAATCATCAGGCGACATACTCATATTAGTGTCCGAACTGAGGTACCTTAGGTAGGGTTCTAATCTGGTATCGAAAATAAGTGTCCAGAGGACGCTGTGACGACTGATAACTGACGACCATGGGGCAAAATAACTCCCTTGCTACATCTTTAAAAGAAATTATAAATTAGGACTAATCAACATGTAGATGACTATATCAGATATCTGATTAACTACGAAGCCAGATTAGGCAAGGATAAGCATAGCAGGTAGGTTCTAGGATACACCTCACCAACCCTGCTAGCAGGTGATTACGTGAATACGCTTGCCGCCGCAATATCCGGCCACTGCCTGATGATATCAATTTCAGTTTGTTGCCTTGATACCTTCTTCCTCTAACTTAGGTTAACAGGGAATAAAAATATTTTTTTTTATATAAAATTATCAACGCTGAACAGTTCATAAAATGAATAGACCGTCTATTAGTCTGTCTATCCCTTAGTAGAAGCCTTTGTTATTTGAAATTTAAAGTACAACAACCACCCACATAGCATTGTATGTAGTGAGGCTATGCGAAGGCAATTAACTTGGAAGATTTAAATTGTATCATCAAGAAACATATCAGTAGCTGATCTTGGATATGATCTTAACTATAGGCGTTGTAACTATTGACCTCCATGTGGGTATCTAAGTTTCTCGCTATTTAATAAAAAAATGTAAATTAGGACCAACATCTACATAGCTATATCAGATATCTGATTTACCACCAAGCTAGATAAAGTAATCATTAGCATTGCAGACATACAAGTAATTACACCTCAGCAACCCTGCCAGCAAGTGATTGCGTGATTTTGCCACCCGCAATATCCGGCCACTGTCTAATGATATCGATTTCAATTTGTTGCTGTGATACCTTCTTCAATAGAACTTAGGTTAACAGGAAATAAAAATGTGAACAGTCAGTAACAATTTCTAGTCAATCACATGTTTTTGATAAAAGTCAAAATTTTTATACACCTTAAAACCTCATAAGATTGATTGATTACAGAAGAAGTCTTAGTTATTCGATTCTATAAAAAGTACCATTGTCCCAAATTACAGTGCGGTAGAGCTAAGAGCTACTTGCTATTTGCTTAACATAAACAAAATTGAAAGATACATCCTGTAACATTACTTGAGGACATCAAGGCTTAAGCATTAGGGATCACCACAGACTTGTCCGTGCACGGTAAATCTTGATAAAGGCTACTAAAATGATTCAAATTTGCTAAATAGGCAACGTATCAATCAATCAAATACAATAGTATTGTTTTTATGTTTCTTTCAAGTTGCAAATGAGGAAAGTACAGTTTACATTGGTAATGATGTATAGAATTAGTTGATTTTTTTATCTTTGTAAATTAGAAAGTAGAAGTAATAGTATTGTGCCATACAAATTCTCTCACCTCCCTAGTATTTCTTATGTCTGATAGACCCCAAAGCCAGATAATACAGGAATATCGTTATCAATAGACACAAGTGCACACGTCAACAATCCTGCTAGTAGCTGATTGCGTGATTACGCTCTGCACCTCGCAATTTCTGGCAATGTCTGGCTGCTGCCTGATGACGTCAATAACAATTTCTAGCTATAATTTCTACATTAGGCTGCTAGAAGTAGAGTGGCCTAATTGTATTTTACGCAATTTTATTAACATAAACGATGATCCACAATATCAGAAATGCCTTAAATTATTTACCTGGTTTTTCCATATATTCAATTTTCTGATTAATAATTTTGAGTCGCTCTATTTTTTCAACTTACCATACAACATACATATAACAGGTGCGTAAAAATATGAGCACATTTCCCGCAATTTAGTTCACATAAAAAAGTCATTCCGGAAAACTGCATGCATCTATGTATATTAGTCCTATTAGGAGCAGTAGTAACATTTTGTATACAGATTCTACCACTTTCGTACCAGATATATTATAAGGTCTGATTGACCACAAAGCCAGATTAGTTAGGGATATCGTTATCAATGCACAAGTACACACGTCAACAATCCTGCTAGCAGCTTATTGCGTGATTACGCTTTGCAGCTCGCAATATGCGGCTGCTGCCTGATGATATCAATTACAATTTGTAGCTATAATACCTACATAATATATCTAATTGAAGCTAATTTAGATATATAGGAAATAATTACAATGCAAGAGCGAAAATTTGGCTCATACTTATAATTTCAGCAAATTTATTGCAACTTTGTCCACGTCCTACTGTACCTCTTCTTATGTTTCCACAAAAAGTGACAAAGTAAATATTCTTTTCAAGTTTACGCCCACGTATCAATTTTTGCAGCAGTTTTGGTGTGCATCGATAGAAGGTGTCGATCGGTCATTTTTTGTTTTTAAAATATACGCGTGTAATAGGTAGACTAGATCAATTTGCAGATATCGAGGCATTCCAGGTGGTAGAATTCGTGTAGTTTGACCGGGGAGGTACCACAGCCACCTCCGAGTAGCAATTTATTGTTTTAGTTTAGAGAGGCGTGGTTGCCAGCTGCTACTTATACACGAGGCGAACATTTTAGTCCTCACGGGTAGCAACGCGTCTGTGATCAAATTCAGGCATGATTCAATCGTACTTGGGAATGATTACTGATGCCCTTGGTCGGCAGTGACCACCTACCATCAGGTCGACTACATGCTCGACATTGACACAACAATCACGTTCTAATTTTAAAATGTAGCAATCATTACCTTTTATATAATCATTACAGTTGTATTTCGACTACTGGGTGGCCGTAGTTATGTTATTTGGGACTAAAACGTGGGCGAATACATGATTAGTATTGTCAGTATTGCCACCCGTTATATCCGGCCGCTGTCCGATAATATCAATTTCAATTTGTAGTGGCGCTTTAACAGCCACCTTTGTTCCATCCAGAGAATCGATTTCTCCATAGTTTCCTGTTGCTTCTTCTGATATTTTGACAACAGGATCAATGCGTTGTCTTCTTTATTGTACTGTGGAGTGATGGATTTATCGTAACAGTCGAGTATTTCGTATTATATATCTACCAGTATGCAGGCTTCCAAATCTTGGTTTATATATCGATTATATATATATACAGATTTATCTATACAGATTTATCTTCAGGGAAGAAAAAGTATGATTTCCAATCATACTTTTTCTTCCCAAAGAATTTCGAATGACTTTCGGTTTAATATTGTTATGAAGTTTAATATTGTTACGATTTATATGATAGTTTAGGTGGTTAATTTAAGTTTATATTTTGTTCGTTTGTGGATTTGTTTAAAATGTTAATGTTATTTCTGTTTATAAAAAATAGTTAAGTAGAATTATTTATCACGTATTCAATCCAAATTAATCAAACTGCTCTGCAAGATTAAGTTTATGTAATATTTTTCCAACAAATACAACAAAACCAACAATAATGTTTTCAAATATTTGCTCACTTTATTAAGTTCTGACGCTAAACTACTATAAATGTATGGTCGGGAAAGCTGAATATAGTTGAAAGTAGACAGTCAACTAGGTAATTACGTGATTATGCTTACCACCCGTAACATCCGGCCGGTGCTCGCTGTAGTCAATTTCAATTTGTAGTGTTGCCCTAACAGCAGATTAAGTTAAAAACAAGCTATTCACTGATAATATATTGGTTTTAATAGAAACGTAAATAATAGCCATAAATATAGGCGTAGCCATAAATATAATACTAGATATAAGGATAAAATGGGAATCATGCGATATTGATTAAAAAAGGTGTAGATATAAGGATAATCATGCAATATCGATTAAAAAAGGTGTCTTATTCTTTTATGGGGACCGGTATTCGCTTCTACTCCCTTCGTCTCGATAGATAATCTTCCAAAGCGGTAGTAGTTTTCTTGACGTTCCAAACGTTTTAATTTTTAACATTGGTGAGAATATACCTATTTATCTTTTGGGTGGAAAAAATGGGCGTACTTCATGTCTTGACCCGGTCAACCCTTGATGAAGTAAAATAGTGGTAGGTGTATCGAACGATAAAAACGAAATAAACCGACTGTACACACATATAAATTTTATACATTAAATATTAACCATTAAGAACGTTAGCTTATTGTTATACCACAATTTTCTAGCATACATAGTCGAAACCAGAAAAGAACAATGAATTTATATAATGTTTGTTTCGTAGTTTGCGCAATCTATTCCTAAATCCCATTCCAAATAAAAAGTTCCAAATTATATAATTGCGACACTAAAATGTAGCATTCGAATTACGTAATATGTTACATATCAGTTTATTATTATGTGTAGGAGATGCTTCCTTAAACGTTACCTCGGTCCATGATAAACATCTAATACCTCCGCTTGATCCCTGAAGGGTGAAATTATTGTATGGATTGACTAAACATTAGTTGACGGTTTCGTTTGAAGCTTGCGTAATCATGCAGAAACTGGAGGGAACAGGTACTATAGAGTGGGGTTACTCTGGTTACGTCGAATAACCTCACGCCATGATAGGGAAGCTTAACGTATGTTGTATCGATATATCGCATCGTAATCGTATCGACTTTGTTTATATCGATACGCCATAATTATTATTGCATCCCATTGTTTTGACTAATGTATGTATTGTCATGAACAAATTACACGTTTCGGATTACACACACATTAAATCGGAATGTGATTTAAAGAGTATTTATGACATTGGTTATTTAAGAAAAATCGTCTATGAATTATATTTGATTAATGTCTATATAATCTACATAATTTATTTATTATTAATTATAGTATTTTAATACGTTAATGCGATATTTGTAACAGTATTGGAGCATACCCTATCAAGATATCTATTAAATATCGATGCAACGATATGTGCTGAATCGATATTCCGATATATCGTATCTCAATAAACATGCATGCTACAAGAGACCGGACGATTTACTTTGACTGTTTGCTTAGCGTTCCTTAATTATGCGTATTTGAATAAGATTTCTAACGTGAAGAGATCGACTCCATTACCGTTTCGAATGCATAGTAATCGTACGTATTTGAATAAAGACCGAACGGTTTATACAATAGGGAATTTGTGAGTGACTCACAATACCTTAGTATTAAGGAAAATCATGTGCAAATTATTTTGAAATAACAATGTGAATGTGGAGTTCGTTTAGCAATTTTTACCCAACTGCGTCAGAAGAAGGGTAATGTTTTTCAAGCGTATGCGTATGTATGCCCATTTCTTTTGCCCTACAGCCCAAACGGCTAGACAATTTTTGACTTATCAGGTGTCGTTGGATTCTTCAGAATTAGGGTAGTCCTTGTGCATCTGTGCTTTGTTTATAATAGTTGCAATTATGTTGTATTTTTCTTTAAAGTCTAAAGTTACGGACATAAATATTTACATGACAATTTTATAGAAACAAGATTAAAATTAAAAAGTTCTACTACTTACAAAGTTTAAACATTTTTATTTTTCCTTGTTCCCTACCTACAATAACACAAAGTTTATCAATTCCAAAACGATACCGCTCCGTGTAATAACGATACAACGTTTTCAAAGTCAGCCGTCATGAGAACCGTCTGTGTATCGAATTCGTTTAACACGTGACTGGCTACCGGTCGTAGTTTAATAGCCTGGTATATGTAAAGGACAGGCGCGGTCTACGTCCAAGCAATTTGCAATAAAACAATATGGCGCGCCCCACACACCCCGGTTGTGACCGCGTTCAGCCTCTTGTATTTTATATTTATCCGCCACTGGAACCATTAGCCACGACCTCTTTGTGTCACATTCCGAAATGTTATGTCCCGTGCCTAAGGTGGAATTAATCCGGGCGGTCGGAAACGTACCTTTGCGGGTTGATTTTGTTCTCCGAATTTAACTGAGTACGCTCATAATGTTACGGAAGCTAAGGAAACCACAATAGATTTGCAAACGTTGGGTAATTTTGAGTTTCTTTGTCTTAACTTTGTTTATGATACCGTGTTTGATTATTTGACTGTGAATGAACATTGTTTAGCATTTAGCCAACACTATGATTGTTATCACATTTATTTTTAAAATGAAATACGTTTTGGTCAAATTTGTTAAATGTTGTGTTATTCTAATTGATGTAATAGTTGCAAATAACTATGCAGCTCTCATAAGTATTTAAAGTAACGTGCATATTACAAATTAAATTTACTAAGTTTTAGGTAAAAAAAGTATTACAAGCGAATGCTTGAGAGATTTTTCAAGAGAAAAGATTTCAAAAGTATGTTAAGTTTACTAATTTACCAGCGAGGTGCACTACGACCTTTGACCCACAAAATCCATATTCTGAGAGCAGATCCGTGGCCGGCATGATATTAATAGTTAACATATCATAGTGTATCTATCACATGACATCATCCCTTTTTATTAGAAGTTAAAATAGCGACCATTGGTGTTTAGGAGGTATTTTAACTTCTAGTGAGGAATAGATAGGTTATTGAAACTGGCTGTCAGAGAACTTCAAGTAATGTAGTTTTGTCTGTTATTCTTTGTCCGAAATTCGGCGAAGATGTTTCGTGTTTATTCTGCGCGACCTTTTAAATTCAATTTTGGAGGGTCATAAGGCCGTAGAAGCATGCCTACGCGTTTAGAACCGGGACGATTTTCACTACGTAAGTCACAAAAAGGTGTCAACAGGTACAGCGACTTCGTTGATATTTAATCTGTACAGACCCTATTTACATAACAATGTAATGTAATGGAAAAGGGACTTTCATTAAATTTCACCCTCCGCAAAGGCTTAGATATAGACTTACGCCTTGAATGTGTACGCATTTTTGTAGAGGGCGAAGGGTAGATATACAGAAATGAGATAAGAATTGATTACGATGGCATGAAAATGTTGCAAAGCAACTTTTTTTTTCTCTTTTTGTATAAAGGTAATAAACGAACATGCATGCACCTGATCAGCCATCATCTCCAAGTACGATTTAATAGTACCTAGGATTGACTACAGATGCGTTGTTACCCCTGAAGGCTAAGATGTTTATCTCCTTCGTAAGTATAGCTGGCAACCACGCCTCTCAAAACCAAAACAGTAGAATTGCTTCACGGAGGATTATGATTATGAGGGTGGCGGTGGTACCTCCCCGGTCGAACAACACGAATTCTACCTCCTGGCAACTACAATGTTTAAAATCTACAAGGTGCATAGCATTTATAGTAATATAGAACAAATCTTTTGTTGTCAACATGGTATACATAGTATATGTCTATACATTCAGTGTAGAGGCAATTGATAATCAATACCTTACAGGTCTCGCCCTGCTAGTCAATTGAGTTTATTAAAGGAGACACACTTCATTCTATTATGTGACCTATACCACACATTTATTTAAAGACATACCTTGAAAATGTTTGAAATTAGAGAAAACAAAATCACTTCAGCGGTAACAGGAAAATAAGGGGTGGCTTAAGAGTAAATAGCGGTGGCTATTTAAGTGTACGCATTTGGAAGGTCGAGGGTTAAAATCGTGGCATTTATTAATGAGTTTGTATAAAGAAAAATGTGCTTTCATACAGATTGACTATTATTTTCAAGCACAAAGGAAACATTCTGAACTTGGATATAATATGGGTTAATACGTATTTATTCTTGAGTACATTTGGTGTTCTTTAGTAATAAAGAGAAAGAAGTAAACATTGATTGGGTGACTTTATAAACCATTCATAATTTGTGTAGAGTGTAGATTGTAGCGGTGTAATTAAACATCGGTTTTCGCTCTTCAATCTTATTTATTTCTTCCAAGTGTTT
>DWNR01004963.1:0-10478 GCA_018250455.1 Polygonus leo
CGCATCTGTGATCAAACTTAGGTATGACTCAATCGTACTTGAGGACGATTACTGATGTCCACGGGCGGCAGTGGCCAGTTACGATCAGGTGGACTGCATGCTCGTTTGCTACCTTTACACAATAAAAAAAAAAAAACTACGATTACTGGTCTACAATACGACTACCACGCTTCTACATTGTCAAAGTCAGAGAAACATACGAGTTGTCACAAGCCGTTTATAACACCCTGATAAGGTTAACGACTGTCCAATGATAACAACAAGTACTATGCGGAGCATGGAAGCCCGCATGAAGTTTTGCAGTTGCGAAAATGTTTTTATAATATCTTTTTATACAGAAGTATTCTTTAGTCTACGAACCAAACAAGGATATAATCCACCCGATAACTGGTGTTGGCCACTACCACCTCTCCGTAGTTAATGACGTTAAATTATGTCCTTCTTAAATTCGACCTCAGGATTGAAATGAACTCTTGTATTGGTGTGATGATTAACCACATCTTTCCGATCGAACGACAAATTGAATGGTAAACATCTTCTACACATACGAAATGAGACTTAGTAATAATAGTACCTTTTGTAATTATGAGTGACGTCATAATAAATTACAATATTGCGCGTGTTTTGATATTACACATAAAAACGTCATTTTTTTTGTTAAGTATATACGGCGGCAGATCTTTACAGAAACCTGGATGTTCCTAGCTTTGGATATATAATAGAACACCATAAAACTCGTTCGCGTGGGCGTTACAGATAACACTTGGCTCCAAGGATATCTGTTAAGCGGTAATTTGTTAGCGTGCCTTCTGATAAAAAAAGAAATACGGGATCCCTCGACTTGGACAAAAAGTTCAAGGCAAGCTCTGTTTAATGTCAAGATCTTTTTATGCCTCATTTAGTCGTAAATTTAAGTTAGTGTAACATTAAGTCGAGACTACATAGTGATATTAAGTTGGAGATATAATTCCGCTATTTGTAGATGTTAAACAGTTATTTAATACCTATTTCTGTCTCATCGACTACGTACCCAATATTGGTTACGATATTTCTTGTTTTATAACTAGTTGGGGGAGAAATCTTTAAAAGCTATATCATGTAGAAGTACGCATAATAATGATCTTAAAATACGTTGTCATTTCGCAAATACTTATGTATAATGTTATAATATAATATGATTCATACAGCTCAAGATTGATATATCTTGTCATGATCAATTTTATTGATGTTATGAAGAAATATAGTATTTAATCATAAAACATGGTAGGTATGATATGTTACATGTAAGACCTGTAGTGGTACGTATCATTCGATATGCATAGGTCCGTGTTTAGATTACTATAAAGATTCTCAGTATATGTGTATTTGTCATAGATGTTCAATGCCCCTACGACAGTGTGAAGTAGAGAGAGAAGAAAACGTTATTCTACTCAAATTGATTCGTTGTTAACCTAATGTTTTGTTTATCATATTTTTTTCATTTATAGTATTTTTTATGGTTTAAAGGGAGCAAACGAGCATGCAGTCCATCTGATGGTAAGTGGTCACTGCCGCCCATAGACATTAGTAATCATCCCTGCGTACGATTACTGCGTACCTAAGGTTGAACACAAATGCGTTGCTACCCTTGAGGAGTAAGATGTTCGCCTCGTGTTTAAGTATAGCCGGCTACCACGCCTCTCTAAACCGAAACACAATAAATTGCTTCACGGAGGATAATGAGGGTGGGGGTGGTACTTCCTCGGTCGAACTATGTAAGTTTTACCACCTGTGTAAAGGTAGTAAACGAGCGTGCAGTCCACTTGATGGTAAGTGTTATCTGCCACACATAGTCATTTGTAACCAACCCAAGTATGATTGAATTATTCTTGCTAAATGCATCACTCTTCATAAAGATTAAGATGTCTGCTTATTATATAAGTATAACTACTTTAACCACGTTTCCCTAAGATGGAAATGCAAGAATTGCTTCATGGAGGATTACAAGGGTGGTGATGAAACGTACGTATTAAAACTACAAGAGATCCAACACCTGCAGAATAAGTACTTCTATTCCCTTTAGCGCTATATGACTCCACAAATAGTAATCATAAACTTCAACTCGGTCGTAAATTCCCAGTAGTTTTCTAATGCTTTTGGTTTATTTTAAATATATCAAAGAAAATTTGATTGACCATACTAAACCTTGAATGTTGGCAAAATAAAGGCAACTTCTAAGACTTAATGACTCCTCCTGCTACAGCAATCACATCAACACGTACATTTCTTTAAACACTTTTAAAAATAGAGCATGCAACAGCACGACAAAGTAACAAAACATTGCCATTTGATAAATATCTTAAAACATAGGTCGTCACATGAATACAAATTGTAGTGCGTCGACTGTGACAAAAATTAACCGTGAAGGCATAACCTTATCTGTTGGTTTAGAACACGTTTTCTTTTTGTCGCCATAATGTGACATTACTGGCCTGACAACGATTGGATATAAGATAGCACATTTTGTCACTAAACAAATTCCTCGTGTAGTCAGGTTCTTGAACTTAGCTCGAAAATTTTGACATGTTAGATGTAACACTCTGTTTTAAAATAAACTAAGCATTAGAAACGTGAAAAAAATCTTTACAAGGCAAGCACCTTAAGCAGATTTTATAAAAAAAAAATACATACACAAAATACTAAGATTGTCATCACGAGTGAACTATATACTGTTCTATGTAGTACAACAGTAATTAAATAATCAATTTACGATTTCACAATAAGTAATTCACTCGTAAATAAGTAATTAAAGGATATTGTACAATTGTATATCTGTATCTGTTAATATTAACTGCGATATTTTCTTTTATAACTAAGGTTATAAGATGACCTTGCAAGCCTTAACGTTCTTGCACTTATTAAAGTATTTTATCTTTAAATTTTTTATTGCTTGGCAGTGGTCAAACAAGCTCCTTATATAGAGGTTTCGCTGCTATTTAACTGATAAGCAAAACATCGCGAACCGTGCTCGCATCTCACAAAAATATAATAATAGAATGTCGTGTGTCCAAACGAAAAGTCATTAAACTGAACAATACTTCAAACGCCCAAATAAAGCGTGTGCGTTGAAGATTGTTCCCGAAAACATTCGGTTCGCTATCCGTCTGAAATGTGGTTCGCAAAAAGAGAATGCGACATCAAAGCGTTCAGATGGTGAGCGGGCCCGACGTGATACGGTTTAGAAATAACCGCGGTAGTCGACGACACTCGGTAAGAACTGCGAGTGAACACGAAGACAGGAGTTCGACGTAGATACCAGGGCTGGACGATGGGATCTGATACTAAATTGCTGTATCGATACCACAGGATACGATACCCTTGGATCGATAAAGATACTGGAATTTTGACAAAATTATATACAAAATACTAACAATGTCATTACGGGTGCATTACATATTGTCGTAGATACAAAGTTTACTCGTAATAAAATGATTAAGAAATTTTTACGTTTTTATGTAATTAAAAGACATTTTTATCACTTCTATTTATTGCGATATGTTTATTTAATAATTAAATATTTTATACTTCTGCTGAGATTACACAAGTGTTTTGGTTTTATATAAATGATCAGCAAATCGACGGAAAGAGCACGAAGACGTTCGACGTAGATACCAAGGCTGGACGATCGGATACGATACCTTATAGTATCGAAATAGATATGAATATCGATATCGACATTATAAGGAAATTGCTCTAATATTCAGATTAGAGCAATTTCTATATCCCATATATTGGTAAATATAATCATTAACGTTAACATTATAATCATTAACGATAATCTGTTATGCAAAGTAATGGTTTCCTTACGATGTTTTTATACGCATTAGATTAAAAAAAATGTAATATTATTAATATAGCAGGTACAACATCCTAACACTTAATAACTACAGCAAATTCGCTTAATGGAGGGTTGGATATGCATTCCATTCGCCAGTATCCTAGTACTTACGAGTATAGTATCTAACAGTTACGATCTGTATCGATCTACTGTATCTACAAAACTATATGTTTGCTACAGCCCTACCGCCTTCGCACTTTGCCTGTGTCGAATTGACTGTGAATTATTTCAGAGTACTGCCACGTTCTGTTTCAGTAAGTTGTGCTTTTAAATAAATTCATGATCTCGCGCCTGTCTGCGCGAATTCGTTCGACCCTCGCCTCATTAAAATGACGCATGTTTTTACTTCCACGCCGCCTCTGCTTTGTTTTTGATGGAAAGTTATGATACTGATGTATTTTTTTTTATTTTTTATACACGAATAAATAGTATATGGTTAATGGGTATTTTTGTTTCGTTATTTTATATACTATAGATAGGAAGTACAGGTTGGACAGATAAACTAATAATACACTGTCTTCTCATTACGTACATGTCTTAAGAGATACCTAAAACGTTTTCTTTGAAGTACCTAATCTGCTGTGGTCATTGATTAACTCAACCAAACTCGTATTACGATTAACCCTATCCTATCCGTACCCAAAAGGTACAGGGTACATACAGTTAAGGATAAGGCCCCCTATTAATAAGATTACACTATCCGTCCGCTCATCTGTTACAGGGCTATTTGTTTTAGACACTTAAAACTTTTACAGAGAGTAAATTTGGGCTTTAACAACAAATAATAGAGGTGAAGAAAAAATAAAGGAGTACCATTCCCTCTGTGTGTGGTACAGAACAAACCAGCACGCTTACACATATCCTGTATAAATACACAACTTTACACAATAATATGACTAAATTATATTCATGAAATGGCTTTAAGTTAGGCTCAATTTACCTTACATGCGAAATAGTTCAATTTATCAATATCTGCGTAATTACACAGCAAACTCGGCTCATACATTTTCATGTACCGCACGCACGAACTAGATTGGTTGACTATTTAAATCGCGTAATTAGAATTCCCGACGCATACAAATACGCTACGGTTAGCCTATTGACGGCTTTTCTGAAATAATTACACGTTACGCGAGTTCCGAAATTACTGTATCCGTGGGTATGATTGCATAGACAACGCATAGTCGCAGAGATTTAACTTGGTATAAAATGCCGTCTGAAATAGCGACATAAAAGTACTACTACGTGAAAATAAAATCACTAATGGAACCCTGGTTACACTTAACCTTTCTGCATTTTAATGACTGTTGTCGAGACTTTCGATTCAAAGTTAACCACAGACGCGATGTAACCTTTAAACCTTTTGATAGCATAGTTTCTGTTAGCTCGGATGTAAGCTTAACGAATTGAACCAGATATTGATATTGTATTAGGTACCTAATCATATGTAACATACTTATTTGCACCTAATAAAGTACCTATATACCTACTATCGTAATTGTTGGTCCCGGCTTTGCGCAATAATTGTACCCTTTACATAATTAATGCTGACTAATATCTAGTATCTAGTAAGCAATTTGGTATTAATTTACTTTCACGAAGTTCAGTAAAGTACATTTCTTTCCACGTTTACACAGTCGGGAGTTTTGTACAATTTTAGAGTACTGCTCAAACCGTTGACTGCGGCTACAGCGGGCGTAATGGCTCGTTAAAGTTGATGAGAGGCTTGCCGCCTCAGCGCCTGCCAGGGCTTTGATATTTCGACAGCTCTCAACTATACATAATATTTGTATCAAACCACTGGGATGTTTACGAATACTATTTACATATTGGGTATTTGCGTATTTGCGTAAACAATTTTTTACTATGCTATTTAAATAAAAATATATAAACAGGCTTTAAGTTGATAGTACGTTTATATTAAATTAAGTTCCTTTGCAAATAATAATTTATTTGTCTGTATTTATATATTATTCAGTTTTACTAATGGTCTCTCTTACAGATCGGATATCAGCTTCTATTGATCTCCTCCGGAATTTCAAATCTGTAATTATATGAAGACTAAATACCTATTGCGTATTTATACTAAATAAAATAATTAATAGCTACTTACTACTAAAAAATAACGCGACTTCGAATATTTTTACTCCTAATTTATTATACTTTAGGGTAAAATTATTTCTTTAAAATATTCCTATATTCCAATTTAATTCTACTTTACAAAAAAACCATAAACATCGGTTCAAAATAGATATCATAAAATAATAGACAAATCAAGCAACTTGACAACATTTTTCTTTCTGTTTTTTTTTTTTAATTTTTTTTTTGATTAAAAGTAAAAGTAAGCAAACTTCAGTTATTAAAGTTGACCCGAACAAACAGTGCAAGCTAAATAAAATGGAAAAAGAACGTTTAAAAAGAACCTTATTGAGTAGGTGCTATAATATATAATTTTAGAATAAAACACTGGAACGTAACTATTTCAAATAACTTTAAATAAAACTCCAGTACAATCCTACAACTTAGTTTTGGCAGCTTGCATAAAAGATATATAAAATTATAATGCTTTAGCACCCTTTAGTCATAAGCTACTAGATAAACTCATTGGTTTTATTATAGCTGCCTTATTTAAAGATACGAGTACTTTGTCTACATCTACAGAAGCTATTGTTTCAACAACCAGATTGACTCATTGCGCGCTCTTTTTATTAGAACTGTATTTATAGTCTTGCTCTAATGGAAAGATCAAACGCACATGCAGTTAATTTTAATGCCTTGGTGTAGAGCAAAGCCCGTTAGATATAATTAGAGGCATCGGTGCAACCGCCACAGATATTTTGATCTCGCTGACATTTATTATGTCACCGACAGAGTGCTTGTAATGAACAGGATTTAAGTACGTTTAAAATTGGTTATGCTGTGATGTTACTCGATTTTATTGGCTACTGTTTAGTAGGAAATTTACGTAGGTCTGAGTAGTTTAAGTCTTAATATGTGCTTACTTAGTTGCACTTAAACTATTTTTCTTTATAATATAACTAGCATCAATTCATATTTATTTATAAATATTATTTGATGCTAGTTGGCATTCGAATTAATTTGAATCGAATCATGCACTTGATTTTCCAAACTGTTATGTGATTAAACGTGCAAGAAAAATCCTTAAACTGTCTAAGTGTTAGAGAGACTATTAGAGATTAGAGAAATTTTACTTTACTTACTTGAATTTATAAATAATCAATCTTATGATTTTAAAAAGTTATTTGGTAATGACGACAAAACGAAATCGTTGCATCTATTGAATCGCCGTAAATCCTTTTGCTAAAATAAATTACTTGGATAGCATACATAGTACGATTTTCTAAGAAATTCTTATCAGATTCAGGAATATTTAGTTAAAATATATAGAAGTATATCAATTTCGAGATTAGACTTGCCAATTTTGTATGATAAAATCTTTGAATGTTCCAATCCAAATTGCCGAACAAGTTTGCCGAATGAAATTTAACGCTCCCAAAGTAGATATAAAGAAACTTCCCGATAATCCATTCCTAGTGCGATAGAAGTTATTAACTCGGAACGACGAGATTATACAATCGAAGGTTCAACTTCGACCGTTCACTTTGTTCTTTCCAACTTTGTTACTTCTGAATGCCAAGTATCTTTGCTGGCTTGATCCTATAACGTGGAACTTTTCCGTAGCACAGTCCAATACTGTCAATATGCATTTTATTTGACTTTGTGTTTGTGCTTAATATAATTATTATACGGATTAGTCTTGAGGTACCTCATCATCATCAGCGTAAGATCTATGCAAATGCATTATGGATGGGTGAGAACTTGATGACACTTTGTTTGTTATTTTCAATGTGTTTAGTATTTAGTTAATTTCGGAAAAAAATATTCTTACGCTTAAAATTTTTAAAGTTCAATTTTATGATGTGTAGCGAAAACTCATGCTTCAAATTGCGAATGGCTGTAAAAGCGAAAGCACCAACAACAGCACGATAGAATTTTCATTTGACATCAACATTATTTCTCCAACAGCAATTTCACGGTGCAAAAATCAGCAAAGTAAGCTGCAATTGGACTAGTTTAATAAATTGGAGATAAGAACGAAGGAGGAGAAGAAACAAAAACGAAACGAAACGGGGAAACAAAAACGCGACACGAGTCGTTTGTTCGAGTCGAGATAAAAGTCGCACGCGTTGCATTGTTCTAGAAATGGCAAGCAAAAACAAAAGATGGCGGGGCGTTCGCCGGCTCGACATTGGTCATTATTAATTATAGTTCGCTTGGTTGCAGAGAAATAGAAAAATATATTCGTTTAGTGACTTTCAGGTTCGTTTATTATGATAAGACAAAAACTGTAGTATTTAGAGGTACTGTTAAAGGATTGTGATATTATTAAATACTAGCTGGGCCTTCGGCTCCGCTCGTATGGAATTCGGTCTGGGTCCGTAAGCGGCTAATTCATATTATACAATATAATTCTAAAATAAAAGTAGCCTAAGTTACTCTTTATTACATCAGCTATCTGACAGATCTATCTGTCAAAATCGGTCCAGCCGTTAAAAAGATTACCCGGAACAAACAGACAGAAAGACAAAAATTGTAAAGAGCCAGAAAGAACGAGGCGAACATCTTAGTCCTCATAGATAGCAACTCATCTATAATCACAAACGATAAATTGTACTTGGAAATGATTACTTATGTGCATGGGCGGCAGTGACTACTTAACATTGTGTGAACTGCTTGCTCCTCTATTTCCTTTTTTTACAATAAAAAAAAGGAAATAGAGGATTTCTTCTCCAATATTTCTAAAAATTTAGTCTCAAATACCCCATATTAGTACTTGTTGTTATCACAGTGATAGAAATTCATTTACAGCTATATATATATATTAGATTGTACTAGAAGTGCATTTACATTACATCAGGCAATGACAGCCAGATATTAAACATACCTTTCTAAGAAATCATTAGCATTATACAGTGCACAGGCACCGCCGGTGAAATGACGTTTTATCACCCGTCGCAGTATTCATAAATAAATTTTAATATCAATAACGTTGTCCCGCGACGGAAATGTCTCATTCGCGGCCGTAAACACTGGTGACGACTTAAAGACGAAATAATTAGAGTGTATCCACGTCATTCTATTTGATATCCGTATAGGAACTCGATCCAGGTCTTAATATAAAGTGTATTTAATATATTGTACAATAATATCATACTGTAGATATGTTACTCACGCTCAAAAAATGAAGCTTAACGACGGTTTCGATACGCATCAAAATCTATTCACGCGGTTTGACATCAGATTCTAACGTCTGTTAAAAGTATTGGATAGAAATAGCAAGTTATTTTCGTGAGCAGGTGATAAGGATATAATTCCGCATTAGACTCAATGGAGACATTTTTCGCCATACAATTTAGTATAGAGATAAAATATTTACTCTATATAGTACCATTGGTTTTGTACAATATTTGGCCTTATGACCAAGAACGGGACAGCACGGCTGACCATGTGGGGCTAGATCAGTCACAGAATAACAAAGCGGTACATGGTTTTTAGTTCTCTCCAACTACCGTTAAAATAATAGTTCATAATGAGAATTGTATAAATATGTAAACCATATGAAATTCCAGCTTAACTTAATCGTCTCAAATGGATAAAAATATTTTAGATTGAAATATTCATGGTATACAAGGTAAATCTTGTAAAGAAAATCTTAAAAAAAACTTCTTTATTGATGTTTAAATATAATTCTACATATAATATATCCGCTTGCTATCCTTCACCATCAAATAGTACGATAAAATAGAACCCATATTATATTTACGAAAGAAAGCCGATATTCTCGTAAGAGAACTTAATATACTTGAGAGAATAAAATTATGGCGCAATGCATTCTAAGAAGGTGGAAAATTCATTTTCGCGTCGTATGTCACATGAAATGGAACTTTTGAATTGCTTTAAAATTCGCTAGACTTCATGAATTAAGGCTGAAAATTCCGAGTAAGATTTTAGCTCTCATTCTCTAAAAACTTTTAACTGCGCGGTTACGCGGTTGCATACTGCTAAATTTTTGGTCATATTAAGCAAGTAGTATGGGTAAAAAAATCTCTCTTCTCAGTTAAGAATGACGTTAAACAGGTTCGTTAAACATCCTTTATTAAATGATAACTATGGAAATGGATATGACAGTGGCATTGCCCTGGAAGAACAGTAATTTATGCTAATATTATAAAAATGTAAAGTTTGTTTGTTTGAACGCGCTAATCTCAGGAACTACTGAATCGAATTTAAAAAAAAAGTTTGATTGTCTATTAATTGTAGAACGTTATAGGTTTCGGAGTGGAGTATGAATGAAAATAATAATATTTTATAATAACAGACAAATTTTATGAACTGAGTATTATATTTCTATATTATTAAATACATGTATTCAACGATTACGCATATTTATAATCCGTGAATATCTAATGCTGTATCATCTATAACATCTGTGATACTGTAAGTAAATCTATACATATAATAAAACTGTAAACGAGTTCAATTCTGTACATTGAATAAAAACTAGAAAAAATACTCCTAG
>DWNR01004964.1:0-10476 GCA_018250455.1 Polygonus leo
TTGGTTCAGTAGTTTTGGCGTGAAACTGTAACAAACAAATTTACATTCACTTTTATAATATTAGTATAGATGTATGTTATCAAAATGACAACATACATACATTAATTATAGACATGTACCTAAGTGTGTTTTCGCATAATAGGAAGTGTTTAATAGCAAACAAATTTTTTTATGAATAATTAAGAGACTTGTAGCTTTCATTTCAGATAAAAAAATATAAAAAGTAACATTTCCAAGTTTGACATCTTTCAATTTGATATCTTTACTTACAGTTTACAATTAAAAAAAATCAAATTGCGAATTTGATTAAAACATGAAAAAGATCCTTTTTGCTACGTAAGACAATATTTTAGTAATATTTTTACTAATAACTGTAGTCCATAATCAGCGTTTGAAAAGTACGCCTTTTTCATTTTGTCATTTTTTCAGAAACTCGGAAAAAAATCATACAAAAAAATATTGTGTGTGCCTATGTATGTCTACTAGAACTATAATTGACCGGGATATAAACAAATTTTAACAAGACACTTTTTTTCACAAGACGTCATTTTTTTTCGTTGACCGCTTCGCGTGAAATGTCTTTATAGTCATACTGTTTACCGCCCGTGTCCTTGAATTATATACCTACAGACGCGCTGCAAGAGAGTTCGCCATAGACACAGACATACATCTGCATGCTACCTACTTGACTTTCTTTCTAGGTTTTTGATTGTAAATATAATATTTTTTTATTCAAACAAATGAAATTCATGGCGAATTATATAGGAAGTGTTGATTGAAAATGCAAATTATGATTAAGGTAATATAAAAAACTATTCTTATAACAAATTATCCACACATAATTCTTTTAAATTTTAGACTAAAAATATGTGCGCCTCAACTGAGACGTACGAAAAGCTTAATTATTAAATGTATATAAAAATCGTATTCGGATAAAAAGTTTAATAAAAATAAGTTTGGGACACATGGGCAGGGAAAAGAAAAAGGAATATCTTTCATTTGGTTATAGAAGCACCAAAAACTATACAATAATATGGCGAAGAGAAATTTTAGACTATATTGAATTAATATTATTATATAAAATTAATTATTAAGTAAAAAATGCATTGCTTAAAAAACCGTCACACCGCCCGCTCGTCACTACGGCACATTCGCGACTGTTCGCATACCGAATGCATAAAGAAATCGAGGCGCGTAGGTATAACTTTTGCCAGGTGGTAGATCTCATGTAGTTCAACCGGGAAGGTACCACCGCTACCCTCATAATCCTCCGTGAAGCAATTTGTTGTGTTTCGGTTTGGAGAGGCGTATTGCCGGGTATACTTACAAATGAGGCGAACAACTTAATCCTCACGGGTAATAACGCATTTGTGGTCAACCTTGAATCAATCGTACTTGTGGAGTCATCCATAAGTACGATTGATCCAAGGTTGACAATTTTCTATGGACGGCAGTGACCGCCTACTATCAGATGGACTGCATGCTCGTTGGCTACCTTTACACACTAGTGTACGAAACGCGAAAAACTCGTCCGACTCCAACCTTTGTTTATTGATTACCATCTTAGCTAGAGAGGCCACTAAAACCTACCTGACACGTAAAACAATAAAAGCGTGATCTGCGGCTGTCGCGGCGTCCGTCCGTCGCCCTTTCCAATTAACTGCACGTCATATCGACGGCTGCACAGACCCGAGTATTACGTGTCTGAAACACTCGTCGCGCTCAGGCGTCGTCGTTTTGTACGACGAAGGGCTCCACATACTTTGTTCCTCTCTTTTGGTGTCTACTCCAAATTCAGATCTATGGTTCCATTACCGCCAGTACTCCATTTGTAACGTGCGGTGAACGTGCCGTGTACTGCTCTACGTAGTCTTTTGAAGCACGTATGATAACATTATTCATTTTCTGCGATTCTAGTTTTTCCATAGAGATGAGTACTTATGTAAAACCAACTTTGTTTGATTTACACTTGTTATATTTTTTAAAAACAGATATATGATATAAATATTAATTGTAGTATTTAGTAGTGACGCGTATTTTTAAAACCGAGGCTTATTAATAGCGATTTGATCACCTGAGACTTATTTCCATTTAATTACATTTATTTCTTTATACGCCTTGTTAACGACATTAAAACCGTATTATAGCTATATCAAATATACAATTTGAATTTGTAGATATCTTTAATTGTGTTGTATACTCATTAATTGTGTTGTAGTTCTGCTAAATTCTATCTGTAATTGCAGTACGAATACATATAATCAATACAACATATATACTAATTTGTTAAGAGTGTAAATATAGCAAACGCGCTTGCAGTTCATCAAATGCTGGGGGATTCAAAACAGGGATATATAAGTAGTAATTTGAGTTGCAAATATGTATATACGTTTCATAACATTTATATAACGTTATTTATAAGCCACGTGAATGACACTAAAACGCAATATCAATAAAAAATAAGACATCTACATATTTGTAACAGTGTAAAGATAGCAAACGAGCCTATAGTTCATCGAATGGTAGGGGGTTGTTGATTCCCATCTTAGCTAGAGAGGCCACTAAAACCTACCTGACACGCAAAACAATAAAACCGCGATCTGCGGCTGTCACGGCGTCCGTCCGTCGCCCTTTCCAATTAACTACACGTCATATCGACGGCTGCACAGACCCGAGTATTACGAGTATGCAACACTCGTCGCGCTCAGGCGTCGTCGTTTTGTACGACGAAGGGCTCCACATACTTTGCTCCTCTCTTTTGGTGTCTACTCCAAATTCAGATCTATGGTTCCATTATCGTCAGTACTCCATACTACGTAGTCTTGTGAAACACGTTCGTAATATCATTATTCATTTTGCGTGACTCTGGTTTGTTCGTAGTGACGCGTATTTAGAAAACGTTGTTTGAAATTTTAAATTTGTAACATTTTTTTAAACTGAGTCACAACTGATTAAGTGATTATCTAATATATGTTATGTATTGTCTATAATGTCTAACTAACCAAAATTGCATTTATTAAAACCCACATGTTTATGGTGAGGGCTAAAAATTGAGGGTAGAATTTTTTATGTTCAATTATAAAAAAATATTTGTTCGAAAAATAAATGGATAGGGCCACTGCATACACCTGCATACATTCTCATACCTTCCCAATAAACAAAAAAATAATCATAAAAATCGATCAAGCCGTTTCAGATGACTTGTATAACATGTTTGTTATTACTACGTGTACTGTGACGGGAATATTAGTACTGTGACATGAGACATTCAGGCATATATTTTTAAGGTGGTAGAACTCATTAAGTTCGACCGGGGAGGCACCACCGCCTCCCTCATAATCCTCATAATCCTCCGTGAAGCAAATCTTGTATTTCGGTTTGGAGCGGCGTGGTTACCGGCTATACTTGCGCACGAGGCAAACATCTTAGTCCTCATGGCTAGCAAAGCATCTGTGATCAAACTTAGGTATGATTTAATTGTGCTTGGGATGATTACTGATATCCATGGGCGGCATTAACGACTTACCATCAGACGGACTGCATGCTCGTTTGCTACCTTTATACGATAAAAAAATTAAAATACCAAAATCGTATTAAAAACATGGGGTTTATGGTGAAGGATGAAAATTTAAGGTTGAAAGTATTTTTCAAGCTCAAATGCAAAAATAAAAAATAAACAAACAAACGGGGTTAGCTAAATAAAACCGTTTAAAAAGCTGAATTAGATTTGCTTTTATAACTTAAATAAAGAATAATAATATGTTGTATAGTTTTTAATCAAATATTAAAAGTAAAAATAACATATTTTAAAGGCAAACATAACAATGCGAATGCGAAAAATCAAACAAGTAAATGGCAACGTTAAACGGCACGATTATACGAGGCCCGCCGGTAGCCGCGTAAAAATTTAATGATTTAATCAACTCTTAACTTAAATATATACGAAAACATCGAAGTTGGGGACTTAAAGCTCGGTTCTGACACTTCAGTGAAAAATTACTTATACAACTGCGTGGGATCTCCAATCTTTGCGTCATCCTAAATAAAATGATAATTCCATCTTTTTATCGTTCAATGGTAGCAAACTAGCATGCAGTCCACCTGATGGTAAGTGGTCACTGCCGCCCATGGAAATTAGTAATCATCCCTGTAGGCAGCACGGTCTCACTGCTGAGGATGGCTCTCTTCCCAAAATGACAATGATTAAACCATTGTCCACTGCTCTGGCCACTTGCGAATTAGGAGACTTCACAAAGTCTTAACCTTTTTTTACAATGTCGTAGGCGTTTTCTCATTTTTTGAATTCAAAAACAATTGATTATTTAATTTCAATACGGCATTATTTGAAATCGGACCTCCATTGTGAACAAATAGATTCTTAACCACCCTACAAGTGGTATTACTTTAAAAATAATATGAGGCTGTGGATAAATATTTATACCCAACCATATTTTAAGTGCACAAGATAACAATTTTTTGAACTAGCATTTATACCACATTTTCTATGTTTCTGCCTATTCCTATACTAATCAATTTTCAAAATTATCGATTGACTTCTGACGTCTATTAACAATCTGACGTCTCCAAGGTACAAAGGCGTTTGCGATGATAACTAGCAACTGGCCCAGATTTCACACGGGTAGTATAGCATAATATATCTACTTTTTTGAAGTTAAACTTACATTGCAATGCAATGCAATAAAGATTAATATTTAATATACATTAAATCCATCTAAATGGACATAGATTTTTTTTATTACCTTTCCGCTTTATTTTTTATACATTAAAATTTATTCAATCAAGAAAGCGCTATTCTATTTAGCGATGTATAAATTATGCTAAATAAAAGTTGTTATGTGTTTTTCTGTAAATAAATTGGTACTAGCGACGTATTGTCTAACTTTGCAAACAAACGGCAACAAGCAAACGGCGGGAAAGTTTTAGGAAAGTATTTTTGAAAGAACGTCATTAAAAACGTGGCTCATATTCCGAAAATGTAATCACTGAAGTGAAGTGAATACGGGGGGACCCGTCGTGACAGACTGTGTTACTTTTTAACTCTTGGTTGTTAGGTTATGTGTCATATGATTTTAAACCAATATCATCGCGGATTTGCACATTTTTAATTTTTATTATGTAACAGAAACCGATCCCGATATTTCGACCCAGTTGCATGGATCGTGGTCACTTGTGGAAACTTATGACGAGTACCCGTTACGTAATAACATTAAAAACGGTTATATGTCCTTTCTCAACAGACGTATCTAATTTGGAGTCACAGTTCATGATTGTACCAAAAATATACATTTAAAAAATTGTTGTTTTTTTTATTTTTTCCTAGTATTTGTTATATGTGGGCGGAGAAACCAAAGCAGTCTCAGTAACAGGGTTACTTTGGCGCCTTTATGAAAGGTGTGAATCCCTAAAAATGGCGAAGTTGCGTAAAAAAAACTAAAGGTCGAGTGGAGAAATTTCGGAAAAGTTCTTGGAACCTATGAAATAGGATGCCGCGTGACTCCCACTCGTGTGTTGATGCCGCGTGCTGGGAATCCTTTGATGGGTAAGTACCTATTGACTTTCAATGTTTCTATTATATACATTTTTAACCGACTTCAAAGAAGAGAGGAGGTTCTCAAGTCGACGTGTATATATTTTTTTTATGTATACCGCATAACTTTTTACAGAGTAGGTCGATTTTGATAATTCTGTTTTTGTAAGGTACGAGTAGGTCTTGGTCCAAAGTTGGTCCCATTTTTTTTTCATAATTATTTGACCTTCAACTTAGAAGATACATCATGGAATTTCTCAACCTGTAATGGGTAACATGCAAACTTTCCAACATAACTTCGTTATTTATGAACCGATTTTGATAATTCTTTTTGCTGTGGATTCAGTATTGTGTTAAAAATGTCTTTCGTAATAATTTGACCTTGAAATTTGAAGGTACATCAGCGAACTCCTCAATATTTTATATAAAGAAAACCAAAACTGGATATTATAGCGAAAAGCCATGTTCTGATGATGCAGGGGTACTGCCTAACAAAACTGTAACTCTGTCGCATTTTCCACTTTGAAAGTAATGTTGCTAATGCTAAGCAGAAACTACATGACAAGTTTCAAGTCACAACTTCTCAGTTTTAAACATCTGATTATGAAGGTAAATTTGTAATATGGCAAGAAGTTCAAAATATACACTATAATATAATATAATTTAAAAGATTAAATCATACCTACCTGAGGTTGCCTACAGACGTTGCGTTGCTACCCCTGAGGACCATGATGTTCGTCTAGTGTATAAGTATAAGGAAAAACCTTTTTAAACCGAAACCTGAGGTTGCTTACAGATGTTGCGTTGCTACCTCTGAGGACTAAGATGTTCGTCTAGTAAGAAAAGATAAGCGGATAGGCGGTGGTACCTTCCCGGTCGCATTACACGACTTCTATCATCAGACAACAATAGAAACAGATAAGATATGTATAATAATAAATAAAGATATGCAGATAATGAATAAAAACCGAAATTGAAACATCAGAACCCAGCTTTAATTTATAATAAAGGCGTTAATCGTAACAGATTATAGCATCGGGATACGCGTGAAATGAAATGTTTAATTACCATTTTATTATCTGTAAGATTCGTAATGCCGCGAGCCGCCGCGCCGCGGTGGCGCCACTGTCTCCGCTAAATTTAAATTAAAGGACACATTACACATCATTTTTCATCTTACAGTTGTAACTGACTTGAACTAACGGTTTGGTATGAGATAATTGTAATTTTAGATGTACCTACTTGTATAAATAATACTTGTGTATGTATTTTGTATATGAGACGTTTTCTTTTTGTTTTATATTATTAAAAAATAGTGTCGTTTCATATTTATTCAAATGTTAATTTATTTTATAATATCTCAAATGATGTTTTATAGTAAAATCTTTGCTATTTCAGCTTCCTAAACAGTTTCGCTTAACGTAGAGGTGGATCTAAAATACCTTCATTATTCTGGAGTGTACATAATGCGAATCAATTTTTTGACACCTAATGGACATGCTAAATACCTAGAGGTCAGGTCGAGAGACCATGTAACGTTCGAAAGAACCTTAAGGCCTTTCAATGAATAAAGTATGAAAATGATAATTAAAAATGAAAATGTTTATTGTCCGCAGATACGCCAGTAGATATGAATGGTGCAGCTTCAAGGCTGCAATAAAAATATTATTGACAACATAATAAAATTTATACTGGCGATAGATGCGGTAGCGGAATGCTACTAGTTTTATGAACTGTTTTATAAGTATTTAAGTTGTTTTATAAGGTGCTTTCGCTCGTTAGCGACGCTTTTGGTGTATTTTTTTAAACTTTGTCTATAGACGCTTTTTAATTTGCGAACTGGCCGGAGTCTACATGTTAACAACCTTACCCATTACTGACTCATTACTACCCTACTCTACCCTACTTACCTACACTATTCTAGACACGGATCTTCTAAAAGTAGGTGTAACAGAATATGTCTACTTTACACACCCCAAATTTGGCTATGCTTTGGCTATGCACAGCAACGATAGCAATAATATTTTTAATATACATATATCTTTGAAGAAAATTTCAAGACTGGATCCTTAATCACTGATCCTGCTATATTATCAAAATTATTTTATCCTTTTAAGGTTTTAAAATTAATTTTATATAATCGTTTATGACCACAACTATTCAACTAAATCTGTAAATGTCCATTAGTCGAGTAACTGTTAACAACGTTAGAGAACTGTACGTTCAATTTCAGTTCAGTTAAGCTGGTTAAATGTTTTTTTTTCAATGTCCGGTTTCAAGAAAAATTTCCCTGGAAAATGTCAGGTTTCAACTCCTTACTTCTAATGTTGAAGATTATAAGATTTACTACGAAGTGTTTGTTAAGATAGACAAGTTAACGTAATAGGGCTTATGTCATACGGTATGTCATAGGGCGGGGTTGCACACGCGGCGAGCATCTTAGACCAGAAGGGTAGCAACGCATCTGTGATCAACCTCAAGTACGATTCAGTCATACTCGGGGATGATCTCTTACGTTCAAGGGCGGCAGTGACCACTTAACTTATTTACTTACATACGTGGATTGCATGCTCGTTTACTACCCTAAGACGATAAAAAATTGATCGGTATTTTGTTTTATACTTACATAAAGCAATTATTGCAAAAATTTAACAATCCTCTGAAATTGTACATTTGCGTTACAATTTTTAATACTGTTACAAGTTATATTTGATTATTCCGTCCAATATGTCGTATGTATTAATAATGTACGAACCGTTCGAAATCGGAAATGTATTAAAAATATTTTGATTGCTTTAACTTAATTAAATTACATTCATCATCAGATTTTCGTCCGCTCGAGGTTTCGGCTCACTATAGGGGGCATATTTTTATGTTCAAGTCATCATTCAAATTCATAAAACTTTTGTAGTCGGTCTACGTACAACTGTCAAAATAACAAAGGTATTTCAAAATATGGCATTTCAAATATGCCAGGTGGTACAACCCATATACTTAAATCGGAGAGGTACCACCACCAACCTCATAACCCTCCGTGACGCAATTTATTGTCTTTCGGTTTGGAGACGTAACGCAATTGTGGTCAACCTTGGGTTAATCGTACTTGGCGATGACTACTAATGTCCATGGGCGGCAGTGATCACTTACCACCAGGTGGTCTGCACGCTCGTTTGCTACTATTACACAATAAAAATATGGGAATAAAACCTAAGGTAGGTTTTATTTATTCCCATATATAGCCTCCGCAATTGAGCACACGTAATTAAAAATACCCGCAGAACTAACGGACAACCGGTTTTTTTTTATACATAAAATAACAAAAAAATAACAAATACATAAAAAGGGGTGTCGGAGCTACTAATAGTAATAAGTATTTTAATAGAGTGAGGGGAAAAGATTTAACAAAAACTTCCAAATTAAAATCCAAGTCTTCGGCACGGCTTTACATATACCTACTAATTTTAGACGTATTGGAGAAATAATCAGGATTTTACTACTTTTTAATTAAGTCTACATTTTAAGAATTTTATTCAACTCTTAGCAACTGAAGCAGAATCCCTTTTTTCTGTTCAAACTTATTTTATTGTTGATATACACTTTATACCAGCAACATTCGTATACGCAAAAGCACAAATACAAATACAAACTGGAAATTGACCACACTTATACCCACAGATAATTTTAAATAACTACCTAGACTATACGTATAACATTTCACGATTGTCGCCCCCCAGTGTGTGTAGAGCCCAACAGTCAAACATCCCTTCGTATTAATTATATTAATTGCTCAATATTGCTCCGGCAGCCTCAATCACAGCGTTGTTTGCATCTCGTGCGACAAATTTTTACTTGCCCTCAACGTCAATAAATAATATTTAATATCTCACCGATTTACGCATCTATAATCATACGTACTTATATGTTCAATGCATCATGCATGTAGGGACAGGACTTTCATTTGTCATTCTATAATATTTGGGTTTAGTCTCTGATTTTTAATGTTATTTGCCTTCTTACTCCTTTCTTGTAGTTCTTGTTCTCTATTGTTAAAATCGGCGACGTATCTAGTATTAACACTTTTTTTAAGTGAAAACTTCACAAAACTGCACAACGCCGCTAAATAAGAAACAAGAAACACAATTTAGAGATGTGTAATTGCTTTTTTTCCTAATTTATAATGTGAATTATCAGATCTTTTTTAAGACGCAAAAGCACTGTTAAACGCTGTTCTAATCTTGTTTCAAGTAAAGCCAGTGATATACAGTGATATAATTATACAAGTGGGCATATACGAGAACGACAACATCGCTTTTAACCATAAATATATAGAACCTAAATAGGTTTAGTTCACATGTGTATAAAATTGTTAGTTTTAGATTTTAAGTCTTATAGTAAATTTTGTAAGCTTATGCAAAGCTAATGTTCTATTGACAATCATATTCTATACTAGCTGTACCCGCGGCTCCGCCCGCTACTCCTCCATATAGGGGTTGAATTTTTATGACCTAAAATCTGGCCGGGGGTCTTCTCGTCAGTTTACTTAAGTTTGGATCAAAATCCGTTAAGCTATTTTTAACGTCAAATAAACAAACAGACAAACAGATAAACAGACAAATAGACAAAAATTCTAAAAACTGTTAAAACGTGTTCTGTTATCTATTTTAAGTATCCCCAGGCAAGTAGGGGGAAAGTGCTATGAATGGGACAAGTTTAGAAAGGGACAAATTGAATTTACCGACCTAGGAATTGAATAACCGATTTTCGTTTTTATATTTTGGTAACACTGACCTATAGACATTATTGACGTAGATGACACTTGATTGTCCAAAAAAACAAAATGACAAACCTTGATTATGTTATTTCGTGTTTATAACAAAATTATTTGTCGTTTTAAACGTTCGTCTCATAGATTGATTTAATAATAATTG
>DWNR01004965.1:0-10476 GCA_018250455.1 Polygonus leo
TTGCGGAGGCTCTGGCCGGTGAGGTTGCTCAGGGAGCGTGGCAAGCCACTGAGGAAGCCGGTGGAGTTATTGGGCGGCGGGGAGCCGGTGGCCAGCTTGTCCAAGTTGGACTTGACCCTCGCGGAGAGACGCGGCGTGGACGGCGGCTCCGCGGGCTACGCGATAAACGTGTTATTGTGAACGCGTGATAAACCTTGCACTATTTTTTGTTTGCCGTGCGTGCGTGTGGGTAGAGATTGACGGGTTGTGTGGAGACTTGCTGAATGGATTTCGGCTCGAAGGACCATTTTTTCTATATTACAAAACATACATAGTACAAAAAATAATATCCCACATATTTAATTGCAAAAATGACGTGTTGTAAAATCTTCAAATATTCTTATTTTATTCATTATTACAAAAAGAAACATAATGAACCCCCTCTCCCTTAAAAAAAATAAGCGAGTTAGTCATATTTTGTTTATTTTAAAATCACAAATCTCCACACAACAAATAAAAAAAGATATGAAAAATAGAAAGGAAAAAATAGCGCAAAGTTTTCCACAACGGAACCGCTTCCCGTTATGAAGGCGAGGCGAAAATTAATTTTCCAAAATCCACAATTATAGTTGATCCTGCTGTTTCTATGCATTCTTGCTTTATGGATTGTGACAATGTTTATCTCTATCCTCATATAAAAACCTGTACAACAGCCAATGTGATGATGTGAACTTATATTAACGTAAGTATAAAAACGTGTAAAAGGACTAATTTTAAAACATAATCTAAGTAATGATACCTACTTTATGCTAAAATATGTTTGATAACCACAATTAAAATGTATATTACCAAATAAAAAACAAAAATAAAATAAAATACACATAACTATTCCTATGTTATACAATTAAATTTACTTTTATACAAAAATAAAAAAGAAACTTCATTGAAATTCAAAACATACTTCCCAATACATAAGATATGTTTTCGAAAAACAAAACCCAAATTAGATACGCCACATGTACAATAAAACAAGCATGCATAGAAGCAGACATGACATTACATTACATGACATGGACATGTGTTGTTATTCACCCGACACGTCCCGACATAAGACATGTTAGTTCATTAATTCATTAAACGGTTAACACATGGTTTCTTTTTTCGTTTCGTTTCGGTTTCGTTTTGTGATAATTCACTTTCGCCTCTAAAATAGCTGTGGCTCGTTAAAGAAAAAGCTCTGACGATATGGCGATACATTTAAAAACGATAACTTTTCTAATTTTAATGATAGACCAATAAAAATACTTCAAGCGATAGAAAATACGATAAAAAATACTTTAAAAATAATAAAAAACGAAGTATTTTTGTTTTTTTTTTTTAAGTATTTTTTAAAATTGGTCAAATTTGTCTGGGACAACGCCATTTATCCTAATTTTGTTTCAGGCAATTTTATACATTTTAATATTAACTATTTTATACTAGTTTTCTATTAATAATATAAGTTGCCTTAAAAACCGTAATCATTTAAAACTTTTATCTTTTCCAAGCCATAGCTGTGGTTTCAAATGCACATAAATATAACAATAAATGCACCTTAAATTAAAAATAAATAAAAATCAGGCAATCTAAAATTGCTGCAAAACAGTAGTAATACACAAAGATGTATGCAAAAAGTGATTGGCACAACATTGACATCTAAGATCTACAACTGATGGAAAAAAATTAAATAATATAAAAAAATATGGGGACTACTTGCATTTATTACATTTATTATACAGTTAAGCTAAATGAGACTTTAGACTTTAGTAAATAGAGTCTATAATCACCTTTCCAGTCATGACGGTGACTGTAAAGCTAAATAAGACTTTAGGCTATAGAGATTTAGGTCCATAATCACCTGTCCAGCCATGATGGTGTCGATCTCATGCTGTAGGGTGGCGCAGCGTTGCTCCGCCGATTCCAACTGTGTTTGTTTTCTTACGTCTGGAACTTTTAATAGTTCATCTGGAAAATAATGAAATATACTTTAGTTTAGGGCAAAACCGTACTGAATATATTGATATTATCTTCAGATTTTTATAGCAGTGTTCGATTCTTTTCAACTTTATTCTTTGCAACCTTAGTCTAGAGGCACTCTTAAGTCGATGAATAGAAAATTTGAGAAAATATTATAAAATGATTTATTAAGTATCTTTATATAATGTATGTAACTAATAACTATGTGTTATGTTTGTAATGAATAAAAGCTTTATAATTTTGAATGTTAGTGTCATCTCATTGTGAGAGGGGATGCACACTCAGATTCAGTTTTAAATTTTCTATTAAGTTAGAATAATACCAATTCACAAAATATTAAAATAGCAAGCATAGTTGAAACGAAATTAATAAAAAAAATCAAAATTCAAAAACATTAACATAACATAACATTTAACATCCGTGGTATGCTGTCACTGCCTATAATTAGGATTATGTGTGATTTACTTGTGAAACTATTTTTTAATCTTTTTAAATACATGTAATTATGTTGGTGACCCTATTTTGAATATATAAATAAATAAATTTTATAATCTTGGTCTGTCAATCCGAATTCTAAGAATGACTATTTTTCTCATGTTGCTACTGATTTGCTATAATTGTAAAATGCAATGACATGAAATTAATCATGTACTCACTACGCAGATCCCGGATGTACTTCTGCTCCTTTTCCAACATCAACCGGACTGTGTGCACTTTTGATGCTTCTAGTTGACGCTGCTTCTCCGACTGGAAATTTAATAAAACGATATGTTATTAAAATATACATCAATTTCCTTGGATTCTCCTGCATGTAATAGGAATAATATTCTTGTGAAGTATGATAACATAATTTTATATTTTATAAATGACTAATTAAATAATTTACTGGAAAACGATAAATTCACATTTATAAAAAAAAAAAAAAAACGTAGTTCGCAATATAAATACAATTAACGTAAAGAACTACTATCTAAAATTATGTTTCCTAAAAATCTTTGCTTTACCTTAGGAACACATTTTTTCCACATTTTATTTCCAAGAACAAATATATACTCTGATTTTTTCACATATTCTAATCACAAAAACCAAGTATTTTATTTTATTTTTCACATAACCATAACACATTCAACTAATTCAATGTTATACGGTGAATCAACTGGATAGAACTAAAAGTAGACTATAATTTAGGACAGCTTTGTACATAAATAGCTCTGTAGTACCCCTATTTCCATGAACCATGAACAAAATTAATTAATTTCACAAACTGTTCCATGTTGTATCGTTATGGAAAGGTCAAATCTATATAGGATAGTGCAGTAGACTGCTAGTAGTTAGTTATTCAGTAACTGGCCAGATCCCCATAAAACTGTATTTAAAGAAATCGGCATAACAAACGCTTATTATAATTATTAAAAATAATAGAATATCAATATACATACTTTATTTTCTGATTAATACATATCCTTAATGATGTTCATGGCCAGCTACTGGTCAAATTAAGAAGTTAAAAAAGTAAAGAATGGGCCCACAATATTTTATTTTATTAATAATACTTCTTATAAATAATGTACTTTTCTTCTATTCAACAATACCATATAAGTATCAATTATTTCAAACTACAGAAAGTTCATAAGTGTTTCCAATTACTGTTTGTTTTCCCATAAATCATGACGACAGGGTATGCAAATGCATGTGTCGATATGGCCAAAAAATTTTCAGATGCATAAGATTTAGTGGTTGTAGAACACCATGCGATTAGAGATGATATTATCACAATTCGCATTACCGCCTCGTAGCTATTAGTCAGTAGCCATTGTTTTTCGGTTGAAATGGCTTGCACACACAATAATACCAGGCGGTCATCTCAACAATCTTAAACAAAATAATAGTCCATGCTCTTAATTGCATGCCCGACAATAAAGATGAATCATACCTAAATTGATTGAATTTAAATACAAAAACGTCAAAAACTAATTGATTAGACTTTGCATATAAATGAATTCATAACAGAAATATTTAGCCCCCCCATTAAGCCCACGCCCATTTGTGGCCAACAACTCATCTATAAATACAACTAGAACCGTCCAGTTACTGAAATGATAGCGAGCTACAGATGTTTCAACAAATATAATGAAGGACCTCACATTAATACTATACCTACAACATATTTGCACAGGTGTTAGTGAAATATTTCAAGGTTCCGGTGGCAAACGTGTTTGCATTAATCATTAAAATGCAAGCTTGAAATTCAGTGTACGGTGTTAAATGTTAAATTAATATTGTTCATGTTAAATGGTAATCTGATTTGAATCTCTAATATCTGTTTTTCCTTGTCATTTTCGAAGAATTTTCTTTTTAACCTTGTACATTATTTTTACTGGTAACTTATATGAGAGGCGACTATCCATCCAGAGTCCATGGGCAACCACCATAAGGTAAACTGGATGCCTTTTTGCACATCCTGAGGATAAAATATTTTTTCTTTTTGTCTTCTTTTTATTCGAGAATAATCTTCTCACCCTCATTCTACACGTATTGATATAAAGATGCATAGATTTTTA
The DNA here is from genome assembly GCA_018250455.1 of Polygonus leo. NCBI lineage: Eukaryota > Metazoa > Arthropoda > Insecta > Lepidoptera > Hesperiidae > Polygonus > Polygonus leo. The sequence goes on from DWNR01004965.1 coordinate 4,557, forward strand.
GTCTAGGAAAAAAATGTTTAAGGTGTTTTCCTCTCGAGGCCACATTTAGCATAGTACACTCACATTGACAGGAACTGGCGCAGTGATCGGTGTTTTGTGCCTGGAACTGTTCTGCTGTACCGTCAGCACAGTAGTAGGGTTGGCTGAAATGAGAAAAAAAAATATCAGCAACAATATTTCAATCAAATCTTGTCTACAAGAATTTTAAAAATTTGCACTTGAAAAAAATTATTAGATTTTTTGCCAGGTGGTAGAAATTGTGTAATTCGACCGGGGAGGTACCACCACTACCCTCATAATCCTCCGTAAAGCAATTTATTGTGTTTCGGTTTGTAGAGGCGTGGTTGTCGGCTGTTCTTATAAAAGAGGCGAATAGTCCTCAGGGGTAGCAACGAATCTGTCATGAAATTCAGGTATGATTCAATTGTACTTGGGAATGATTACTGAAGTCCGTGGACGGCAATGGCCATTTATCATAAGGTGGACTGCGTGTTCGTTTGCTACCTTTATACGATAAAAAAACTATTCCAATCTTTGTCTACATTTGAAGTAGATAATAGAAAAGAAAATAATGCACAAAATGAAAGTACCACAATGCCGAAAGTATGTTTAGATTACGGAGGTAGAAATGTTTGCTTTACTTAAACTGTCCTCAGGGACAGCAAGTGTTCGCCAGTTCCGCCGCTTGTCTAAGCCGAGGTCCGAATCTCACAGGAGGTGCCCTTAGATTAGCCGCAAACCCACTGTTGGATAGAAATGTCTTAGGCCATCTCAAGTCCCACTAAAGGCGGATGGACCCATATCGACGCGAATAGCCAACGTATGAGCCCATCCCTCCCCTTTCCCCTTCTAGCCTGGGTCTTCTTTCTAGGCTGAACCCTTAGTTGGCTTGCCTTAAACGCTCGGTGAAGCTGTAAAGGCAAGTAAGGCCAACAGCAACTACACATTCATAAAAAAAGGGACAGCAAGCACCACATTTACGATTAAAACTACTGTTGTAAAACAGAAATACTTGGTACCTCCCAGTATCGTCATTACCATAAGGACTAAGACCTTCCAAATTCCCTCTTACAAAAACTAAAAAAAAAATATATGTATCGGTATCGGATTTTTAATTCTTTCCAACTCGGCCCCAAATTCTCGAATCGGCTTAATACCACCACAGACGAAAATCAAAGCATACGATTACATTAATGATACATACCTACTTATACAAATACCCTACTCATTTATACCATAGATTCTACATAGATAGAACCCATTAGTTACATCATTATGGGCATTGGTTTACCCGTTATCATAATATGGGCATTCTGGCATCATCAATCATTTCTTCGATATTCCCTTACTGTAAAGGTTAAACAGTTGTTAGGAACTTGTTTGAGCGAGAGAGAGTAATGAGCAGACGGGGACAATATAAAAAATGTTTACTGGCTATTATTTATGCAGTCAGGAAACTTGGAGAGTGATTGGGAACAACTAATAATAACTAGGGATCGCCTTGTGCTCGAAATTCGGGCATAATAAAAACAAATCCAAAAAATGAAGACTGAAATAAAGAAAACCGTTGTTTATATATATTTTTTGAATAAACAAACTATGTGTATGACGATAATTATTGTTGACATTCACTTCACGCTTATGCGTTGCATGTTTATACATGTGCGTGCGTCAAACTTATGGTAGTATGTGTATTAATCTTTTTTTATTAATTTTATGTATTTATCGTGCAATATTAATAATAAACATATTAGCTTTCTGGTCTCCTTCTCCATAAAAAATTTAACCCTGAAAGGAAGGAGGATTATGAGGGTGGCGGTGGTACCTCTCCGGTGGAACTACACGAGTTCACATTTATACAAGAAAAGCCTATCTCAGCCCTTAGGGGTGTTAGTGCATTTCTGGTCGACTTCAAGTATGACCTTAATCCTATCTGAGGCTTATTACTTGTCCATGAATGGCAATGACCACTTTATTACCATGAGGTGTCTGTTGACACTCCATACTATAAAATAAATATAACAATTTCGAGTAACTTGCGTGTATAATTCATTAGTCAAATTATGAGTATATTAGTGGCATGTCAAAGGCTAATTTGCCGCTTCTATTCGGTGAAAAAATTATATAATATGCATGCATTATAATATGCATACTTACAGCATATCACTGACTAATTTTGATCGATTTGTCGTGTATATCATTGTTTTCCATTTGCCGGGTCCCGACCCGGTACCGGGTCATCAAAATAAAATACCGGGTCTTCACATTCACAGACATTGAATGAAAGAAGTGTTTGGGATTGAGTAGTCATGGTGCACGAGCAATGTTAGGGATCATTCGTACTGGGCTTTATCCAAGGGTAAAAGTTGTAGTGCCGGAATATGTATGGACGCACTGTAGCATCCATAGAGAGGCATTAAAATTACTGTCAAGAAAATGAATATAACCCTTGACAACGAAGATGCAAGAGTATATCAAGTTCATAAATTTAATAAAATCTCGTCCACTGAACTTAAAAGTATTTAGTGGGGCACGAAGGGGCAGTGTGAAAATTACCGGGCCATAGCAGAACAATGTTTGGGAAACACTGGTCTACATCATAGATTTTCTAATATTTCTTCAACAAATTCCCATATGCGAAACCCTACTCACGCCGCACATATGCTTACTAAATCAGGAAGTTACCCAAGTGTGTGAGTAAATAAACAAATTAATGGCCCTTTGTTTCAGATGGATTTGCACATAAGACCACTCGATAATTCTATAAAATCTTATGAATAGTTCATAAAATTTTAGCTACGTGTTACGTAGCACAATATATCGGTGTGCAGTTCAAAGTGAGAGGTAAATTTTCGTTAGATGACCGTATAGAAATCTTTGACCATCACGTTACTTTGTAGTAACGTGTAATTTATTTTATACGATTTTCTTTACTTTTTTAACAAATTTCAATAAACAAAGAGATCCTATGCTCGTTTGTATGCATTTTTTTACTCGTTCAATGTGTCAATGCTTTTCTGTTTATCCTTATTTAGTACATTTCTGTCTGTAATCTTATCCATTTCATCTTTTTATCTGCTCACTGATATTAATTTTCTCTCTATTTTTCTTTACTTTAATATCTCTGTTTTCAATCATGACATGGGAGCAAAGGACGTAGCACCACAAAGCTCTATGGTCCTTGAGACTCTGCTATATTTTTCTTTCTTTATGCTCTGATTTACTATCAATTCAATGTAAGCATCTTTCAATTCAAATTTATTTTCATTCAATTCTTCAATTTATTATCCCTTATCTATTCTATCAACTTTTTTTTAATTGTCACCGACAGTTCAAACACATCTTAGCAAAAGTTTCTTGAATTTTGGCTAGGTTTCACTTTACTCTTAATAACGAACTTCTCTGTTACACAACTCACCTCGGATCATGTGCACGACCTGCTGGTGCGTGTGGTGGTGCACTGGCACGGCGTCCACGCGCAGGATCCTGTCGCCGGAGCGGAGACCAGCGCGCCACGCGGCGCCGTGCTCCTTGACCGATTGCACGTATACTGGATTGTCACCTGAAAAATATATCAACATACATTTTAACTCATAATCTTCAAAAAAGTTGCGATAAATTGGTTTTCCTCTGTTGTTGCAAATGTCCATAGGCGATAGAGAACGCTTACCATCAGATTGGCCGTCTGCCTTATTGCTAGGTTTAAATAAAAAACACTTTACATACGTAGCTCCACACTAGGATTACTTGTGTTGTGGATGAACCAGTACAATTCTAAATTCATCCTTAAGACTTCTGTCCACCCGTGAATGGAACCCAGGACCCCCCATTGCGTGTCAGAACTATACGGTGATAACTACTGCGCATTTACGCGGGTCATATAAAAGGATTTATAACAACTAGCCAAATTCTACCAAAGATTCGAGTTTACACGACGGATATATTGACGCATATCTCTGTTTTATAACAACAGTTATAAGGACCACGAAAACTGTCATACGTCAGAAACCGTCATGGTGTTGCTACACGGCCGCAGACAGACGACAGACGGTTGAGAAAAAAAAGAGATTTAATTAGCATGACACTTGAAAGAATTTATGGCACTTGGCCAAAGCCAAGAAGCGAAGTAGCAGAATTGTTTCCACATCCTTATTGGATGTGGAGTTAGTCTCATTTTTTTAATTTAAGGGGGCTTAATTATTATTTAATTGAAACAGGTACAAATATTTTTCCAAAAAATTATATTAAACAAATCGCTATTATGCAATGTCAGGCACGATTGGGATAGATGGTGCCTCCTGCATCAGTTCGCATTGATAGAGAAAGTTTAACATAGTCATATAGCAAGAAAAATAGTTTAAAACATATAACATATGCATTACATAACTCTCGAGTATACGACACGACGTCGACATCTTTTGTCAATCTTTGCTACTTGCAACTTATTATAGACTTGCGATTGGATATTCGGAAAATCACTGACATAAATTCACTTACCACTAGACGCATTATTATCAGAATGGACTCGAGAACGTTCTAAATAAGCCAGGTACTTTTTCATCAAGCTATCTTTATTGATCGACGAAGACTCCAGGGGATCAGAGCGGTCTATCCTAGCCGCTGGTGAGTTTACTACTAGGGTTAATATTAAAACTAGAGTGTCGCAAGGGATGATTTGCGTGCGCTGCTTTGTGACAAAAATAACAGAGAGGGTGATGGTTATTGATGCGAAAATGCGCATATAGTCCATCGACAAGCAAATGAGGTAAACAGAATTAATATTCATCCAAACGATAATGCAGATCGCATTGTGATACGCAGACCTTACGCCTACAGTATTATAATACCATTTAATGATCGCATCAGGTTTTACCTATAAATGCTGTCGCGTTAGGTATCAGGAATTCGAAATCTGGGTCAGGTTTAAAGTTTTCATTCCGATTATTTGCCACCTCGCCCACGGGTTTTTGCTTTGTATTCATGAATGCAATTATTCTTGTTTCTTGTTTATTTTTTATTTTGAGTTTAGGTTACGGGCTTTGAAATGTACATTATATAAAACAAGTCTTATAGCTCCTCCAAAGATGTACCAAAGTAACCTTCATAATTTCTGTAAAACTATTTTCGTGTATTTATAAATTTATTATTTGGTTTGTTACGAGATCTATACGTACTCAAAAATAATAGTCTTTCTCTTGATATACAGACTATGACTATATTTTAGAGGTTACTACGAAAAATAAGTAAAAGCGCAATAGCCAGTTGCAAAAAAATCTCCAAAGAAAAATACGTTGTTTCCTTCAGAGAGACTAATCTCAGAGGCTTGGAGAACTTTTTTTATATCGTATAAAGTAAGCAAACGAGCATGTACTCCACCAGAGTCGTGGTGGTCAGCCTTTCATACATACGAGGCAAACATCTTAGTCTTCAGTAGGTAGCAATATATATGTAGTCAACTTCAAATATTCAATCAGGCTCAATACAATCGTTCTGTAATATATCGACTGACTGTAGCCAGTAGCCAGACCTATTTCTAATCATACTAAAAACCCAAGGTCGCATCAGTAATATCTACTTTTATACTCCAAAACACTCCAAGGACCCACCTGACACCTTCATCCCGTAGCCGTGCTCGTCGCTCACCACGGTGACGGTGAGCAAGTCGCCGTCGCCCGGCGAGCCCGCTCCCACCGCCCCGCCCAGCATCACCTGGTGGCAAGGAGACAAATCATGAGATATTGTAAGGATACAATGTACCAGAACAACAGGACAGGAACACTTAACGATTTTTTTTGTAATCTCAGGCGTGTAGGTAGAAGAATCTAGACAAGTAGGTACCCCTCTATCACTAAATAGTATAAAACAAAGTCGCTTCCCGCTGTCTGTCCCTATATATGGTTAGATCTTTTAAACTACGCAA
>DWNR01004966.1:0-10475 GCA_018250455.1 Polygonus leo
GGTAAAAGCGAAACGTGTGAACTATGCGTGCATGTCGACCGATGCGATCAATCTTAACCGTTAAAATAAAAAGTGCGCATATCAACAGACGTGTCGGTGCGTGCTTTCGACTTTTCCGCTTTGATGTGTGATCGCAGACATACATCTAGTGTGTGTAGGGTTGCCAACTATACTGTTAAGAACAGTATTATACTGTTTTTCACTACATTTACTTTTTACTGTTGAAAAAAATAAAGTATACAAAATACTGTTTTCAGCATCAAAATGTTTAACACTATAAATCTTAGACTTAGAGCTAGTTTTTTAATCCGAGATAAAATAATATCTCGAATTTTATGCATTATTTAAAAAAAACTGTATATTAATAACTAGTGCGAAAAACTACAAAAAATATGTATTTCAAAAATTTAATAAATAAAATACTGTTAATTTTTCTAAAATACTGTTTAATATTCTTCTCAGACCTAAATATACTTTATTTCTTGTAAAAAAAAGTTGGGAACCCTAAGTGTGTGTTCGTCGAAACGTATATCTTTCGCGGCGCCGTGCGTTTACCGATAACGATATACACGTATTCTATTGTAAACAATCGTAGTCCGCCGTCGATGCGAATAGATCGAATTAATCTTCGTATGGGTTTTTCGCTGCGTTTCATGTCTAGTGCCCGTGACAGACTATTTGTAATTTCCACACATTAGGTACGCAATTAGACTCCCAAGAAGTTTGCTCTTTCAAATTTCGTTGTTTGTGAAGGCGATGAATCGGGTGCCGAATTGTTTGGGCAAGCATACCAAACATTATAGTATAAAACCATAATATAGGAATATGGTGCACATATTCTATTGAACTCACAATTAGGAGTCTGTTGGTTTATTTTGTCTGCGGTTTATTCCCGTCTTCTAATCTGAATCTTTGCCAATTACCACCGTGTAAATCTGTACATTATATCTCTATAAATGCTGTAATAATCGTTCAAACCCCTCAGCTGTTAGGAAGTTCCTACTTCGACAATATCTCATTATAACAGTGTAGTCATAAACGATTTTACGGTCCTTTTATTGTGGTGCTTACATCGTGTTAATTATTTCATAAACACATTAACAGCGATATTTGAGATCACCGATTGTGTAACATGTTTGTTGTTGCACCTATTTTTAGATGATTTATTGACACCGAGGGAGGATAGTTAGATTTTTATTGAGAGCACTTGCTTCATTATTTTTTGCCGTTTCGAACAGAGACGTCTGGTAAATTGGTAGGGAATTGAAATTTATAACACGTGGGCATTATATAAATGTGCATGTGGCGCTTTTAAGTAGGTTTACTGTCTGACTTTCGCATTTTTTCAATCAACTATAGCTTACTTGTGGTTGTAAGATGAGAATTATCGCAAGTTTAGCAATTTAAAAGTGATTTAGAATTTACAGAATTGATTTAGTAGGTACGTTTATCGAAATATTCTTTTGCATTGTGTTTTTTATGTTGTTTAATGAGAATTATCCATAAATACATTTTAATTTACAGCGCATTCGTTTGAAAATGTCGATCTATGGTTTGCTTCGATGTATGTGTATATTGTTTGACCTTATATGTAATTATATTATTACGTAGGAACCTACTAAGTAACTATTCTCAGCCGTAGACAGATTTTCTTGATATTTCCCAGCCGTTTAGTATAATTCGTACTAAATTTTGTACACAAATAATCAAACATCCACGTCCTTGTACCTACTATCTTACCCATTAACATTTCGTGTGAACTAAACGCTCACGGATCTGACACAAAGCGTACTTTCACCCCCTAATTACAGACATTATCTCGCCAAAACGCATAGAACAAGACGTGAATCAGACATGTCGTGTCGAATGCCGGTTAAAAACTGCGCAACGTGATTCAGTGGTGGTCGCGAAACGGTGATTTATTGTCTCGTTTGAACTTTTTGTAAAAAATTGTCATAATGATGTCATTTACCTTATAAATAAGTTTAGAAGTGACGTCATTCTACTTCGGAGTAATTTTTAGGTATTTATGCTTGATAAAATATTTTAATAGCATTTTTTCTTGTATGCATGCCTATATACACTAAAAACTTTTTGTAATCCAAACAGCCGGTAATGTGGAAGTTCTTGTATTTGTTCATTTGGATCTAAAAAAATACTATTAACAGGAGCCTCGTTCAAAGCGCCTAAACTATGAATTGTGTCAAGGAGGAAAAACAAAAAAAAAGAAACAAAACTGGTACACGATCTGCTGTCTTCGCCACTATTATACTTCAACACGGCATTAATCAGCGAGAGTCACTACCGAATCTGGGTTACTGTGCACAGTGACTCGACCGAAAAACTTCTCAAAAGACACATGACACTGACGGCACATATGTTGTATTCTACAGCACTTTGTTTCGCACTATTCTTACGTAAAGGAGGTCATGTTTCAGGAGTAACGCTGCTAATCCACCGGGGATATGAGAAGTGGCGGGGCGTTGAGAGAAATCCACCAATAAGTTTATTTCATGACAACAACACCAACCTCACTTTCATAATCCTTCGTAAAGCAATTCTTGTGTTTCAGTTTGGAGAGGCGTGGTTGCCGGCTATACTTGTACACGAGTCGAACCTCTAAGTCCTCAAGGCTAGCAACGCATCTGTGATCAAACTTAAGCATGATTCAATCGTACTTCGGGATCATTACTGTCCATACACGGCATTGACCACATAACATCAGGTGGACTGTACTCGTTATTGAACTATCTTTATACGTTAAAAAAAACAGTCCCAGGAAAATGAAGTAAACATAATGGATTTTTCCTGTCATACCACTTTGCCAGCTAGCACATCTCTAATGTATTTTCAGCCTAATCAACCTAAGTACAACCCAGTACGAATTAATCAACAAAGTCGCGAAAAAATTTGGGTTAATGCACAGATGCACACTGGGTCGACCGTAAAGTTCCCGGAACGTTGGGAACATGTGTTCGTGTTCGTTAAGAGACGCGCATTGTGAAGCATGCAGAGCATGAGTTACGTTTGGGAATGTCATCGTTTATTACCTCAACTCGTTAAATTAGGATTACAGGATTAAATCGGTTGATCGGAAAAGGGTAGCTTACGAAATATATATGTAAGTTGGTTACAATTTTAGTACATATGATGGGTGGTTACAATTAGACATAGGTTATTAATTTTATTTCTAATGAGAATTTGTATAACCTAGAGTCTACGCCATTGTTGCAAATGGGAATTAAAAAAGATTTGGTCATATTTTCATTTTCGCAAATAATCTAAATGAAAAGATAGCCGCCCGGACGGATATGTTCATATACACTAACCAAACTACAGAAATACAATTATTGCAAGGCTATTTGTCTATTTGCCAAAAAGTTATCTGAACCATTATAATTGACAAGTATTTCACCGTTAATTTCGACTGGACCGTACGCAAGGTCTGCATACATCATCATATTTGTAAAGCTCCGTTAAAGTACGTTAATCAGCACAACCTTTAGTAAGGTTTAATAGTAACGTACAAACGACTAGGCAAAATAGTTAAAATAAAATAATACATATTAAAATTAAATAATACCTATTTGAAAATTATACGTTCTAGTCAGTTTTAAACGCACGTAACATAAAATATATTCGTATAAAAACGGTTGTAATTTTTTATGATAATTTAAGGATTGTATTTTTTATAAATATTTGATGGAATCAATTATTTAATGCCTTTTTGTATAAGTTTCTTATATTGTCATCCAAATCCTAATCTAAGCTGAAAGTTTAAATTATCCATGTCACCAGAAAATTAGTTTAAAGTGCTATAAAATCATCACATCACAAAATAAGTTAAGACAAAATGTATCAAAATATGCAACAAAAACATTTTAACATGGATATTATAATATTTGCACATTTCTCGAGACACTTTTCCTACACTTCGCAACAAAGCTGAAATTGGGTCGCAGTAGAAGCTGGCTGAATGTGCACCACTTTAGATTATTATCCCAGCGCTCGAAAGAAGATCTGCAAGATTATAATAGAACCTACATCCATGTCCATTGTAACATATCTTTGTTAGCTGCATGTGTAAGCAATGTAGAAGAAACGGGGCGACGGCAAAGTTGTCTCTTTGTGCTGTTTTGTAGGGAGTTGTTCATTTCAGAGGATTGATTGGATGTGGACGTTTTCTAACGACCGGTTTTCCTTACTAGAAGTTAAAATAGCTACCATAGGTATGTATTTGGGATAGATAGGTTATTGAAACCGATCATAAATAATGTTATGTGATGAAACATATGTTTTGATGGTATTAAGGAAATAAACAATAAAATGTTTTTATATAAGTGTCTGTTACTAGTCATTGATAACATAGATTATATTAATCAATTGTAGATTGTAATGACTAACTGATTAAAAAAAAGTAGGACATTCTCAATTGTAATGAGTGTTTTGTTTTAGCGGTTTTGTATACTATCAAATTATAAGTCAAATTCCAGTTTTAATAGTGAAGTTAGTTAGTAATTTTAGTAGTCGCCGTTAATGTACAAATTAATGACATTCACGCCAATGGTAAAAACTAAATTCAAAATTGCTTTATGTATATAATCAGAGATCAAAATTAAAATTGCAAACAAACGACGCCGCGGGCTACAGCTAGTTGGCGATAGAAGAAATCGAGAGTGCAATTATGTTTGTATGTCTACTCGTTCTTTTGTAGGTTAAATGCCATTTAGAGCTCATAATTCCGTAATTGGCCCTCGACGAGCATCCTAATTAATGGTGAAAGCATGAAATTGTACGTATGTTGTTAGATATACACGAGAAATTAAAGGCATATATGATTAACGTGGATTTCGAGAGATGATAAGGAAATAACGTTAAATACCTATATGTCTTCTTCTTAAAACAAATAAATTTATATAATAAAATATATATAAAAAATAATACAAATAAACAAAAATGTATTTTTATGTTTTAAAGGGTAGACTGTCAACTTTGTCTCCGTCTAGTGTAAAGGGTAGATGCAAACTGCATTGTGCAAAGGGAAGAGAGCCAGTTAAACCTAAGGGAACTTCAAAATCCAGACAAACTCTGAGCTGAGTGAAAGCAGTCTGGCTTGCAGTTAAGCTGTTCAAAGTTTTATTTGCTGTTCGATAATTGAACGATTGCTGTACACAAGAGTATAACGAACAATCATTGTGTTATTTTTATATCTAAAAAATCATGCTCCAAATTATTTATATCTTTACAGATTTATCTCGTATGTACCTATGCAATACTTATCACTATCTATGATTATTTCAGTCATCTGTATATTTTGTTTCCATATTGGATATATGTCAGGAAAATAGTTTACGTCCAAAAAATTCTGAAAAAAATTAAATTTCATGTACTTCCGCGCATGTGCTTCTTATACCCTATTCGCCCCTAAATAAGTCCACTATACCATTTTTTATTACATTTACAGTTTATTAAAAAAAATAACGTTGAGCGTGTTCTTGTGTTTTGAAAAAAAAGCATATTTTGAAAACGTTTAGAGAAATCAGACTATTTTCAAAACTAAATTGTAAACAACTATACAATAACCATAACAGTTAAACCATAACAGTGTAACTCAGCGTGAAAATCGAGAGTGAGTCGGTGCCTTGTGGAAGGTTTTAGAGAGTGCTCTTTGCTAAATTAGTCACGGCATTTGACAGTACAAAGTGATTGACTATTTAGGTCACCGTCAACAACAACAGATATAGATATTTTTCATAATATCTGACCTTTTTGCTTCACATGTTTTTGTTCCGGTAAAAATATTTTGCAAAATTTCGAAACTGTACTGTGGTTGATAAAAAAGGCTAAAGCGGTGAATGTGAAAAAAATAGTATATAAAAGAAAGCGTTATCGAGAGAAATGTTCTCGTGTACAACGTGTTAGACTTAATATTGTTAATAATCAAACTCGAACTCAAACTCAAACATAAATATAGTTAATTCCGTAACACCATACATTTTTGGCATAAGGAATCGCAAATTAGACTTCATAAACAAACGGGCGGGCGGCGGTCCAGCGTCACGCCACGATGGCGCCGGCCGCATCATGTGTAGGAAGAAAATGTGAGGAAAATATTTACGAGTCGCCACCGTTATGGAATTTCGAATTCTTATGCGAATTTTCGAGTCTTCAAATAATTTATTTACTGCGGGTAACTATGAAAACCGGTATTGTTTTCATATTTAGAAACAAAACGCACATTTTCAAAATAGATATGATTGTTTTTTTTACAGACTGCACTATACCCATAGTCCAAATACCCATAGTAAAACTTATTCATAATATAGTAAACATAAATAAAAAAATATGTCCACAAATTCGTACTCGACCAGCGCGATGGTCTTAATCCTTCTCCTTGTCAGACCTCTAATCCTATCTAACTTGTTCCCAGGAGTGGAACAATATTGGGTTGTGATGATTAGGATGGGATGGTGATAAAGAATAAGCTCGCCATATCCGTGTACCCATCGGCTGTACGGAAAATAGTAAAAACAGACTACGAAATAGTAAAAAGAAACATTCGTTGCACGCGCGTCGCCACGCGTTATTAACGTTTCGTGTCGCGATACGATCTTGGGTCGCTTTTTGATTATGTGAGAAAACAGTCATGCTTTCAATAGTCTCGAAAATTACCGGTCGCCGATAAGAATCGTCGATTTATTGCGTCCGACACACTTTCCAAGATCGTTCGATGTGTGTAAAGAGTTTGACGTCGCACAATATGTCTTGCACTTGACCTATTCCTAAATTTTATATTACGGTCATTTTATCGTTACAATCGAGTTGTGAATGAGCTGAAGAGGACAGATATGCAGATATGTATCAACAGCAAGAACTGTGTTGTAACTGTATTACAGAAAGAATTGGTATAGTATTAGTTATCTATACATATAATAAAGCTGAAGAGGGTCGAAAGTCTGTACATGGAATATATCCAAAAAATAGTTAGCTGGGGACACTTAGGATCGATAACAGAACATGTTCCAACAGTTTTTAGAATTTTTGTCTGTTTGTCTGTTTATCTGTTTGTCTGTTTATTTGACCGCGCATCACGTAAAAACGGCTTAACGGATTTTGATGCCAACTTGACTAATCTGTCGAGACGATCCCCAGCCGTGTTTTAGGCCATAAAAATTCAACCCCTAAAAGGAGGGGTAGCGGGCGGAGCCGCGGGCACAGCTAGTTTGATATATGCATATAAACTTTAAACGTAAATAGTACCTGTTCATTATTCATTTTTTTGAGAATGTCAGTACGTCGGTTGTTGTTTTGACATCGAAGAGAAGAACTTTAAATTAAAATGAAAGGCACGTTTACTTTGGCATAGAAGAGTCGAACGTTTAATTAAAATTAAAGTCATTACCCCATCGTTATAAATGAATAAAGGATTCCATAAACAGCGTTAATGAGTTGGAAAAGCAATCGCAGCCAGATTGTACGCGATGCACAATAATTACATAGAAAGTGTAAAAGAGATTCAATAGCACCTGCAAAGCGATTGACCCGATAAATATCTAGGTGGTATTAGAGCCTCAGCTGGACGGCAATATCGCCTCACTTGTAGGTCAATTGCCTGTGCCTTCCAATAATCGTGAGGAGATACGAGTATGTGGTGTTATGACGCCCGAGTATCGACCGTGCGTCATTGAACAACTCCGAGACGATAGATTAATTAATTGCACTAATCGAAAAATTGAACTATGATATTGAACATTGTGTTTTTACCGCATATTACGATAAGACTATTGGATTGAGCTTTTATATTAATTTATTCAAAACGAATTATAAAAAAAGCCCTTAAATTTTTTTATAATTATAATTATGTTCTTTTACATGGCAAATTAATAAATGTAACATTTTTGTTTTAGTGGAAATATAAATTGTTATGTTGTTGGATTGTTATCACATACATTATTGAGCATTAAGGTTTTGTATAACTTTAATATTGAGGTAAGACACAATAATACTGTTTACATGTCATTCATAAGTTCATTAAAGAAAATTGTGACTTTACATGCACTTTTTCTGCACACCACCACAGCGACATACACAGTGAATTAAACTACGGGCAGATTTAGTTGATTTCTGATCCTGATAAAATCAATTGTAACTACAGGGTATTGCCACCTATTGTTGAATTTAAAATAAATAATCTCTATAGAATGTCGTTTAGATGAAAGTTTTAGTTTCTTAAATTGGAAGAGGAAGGTTAGGTTAGGTTAAGTTTAACTATTTGTTTATATTGATATTGATGACATTTATATTGATGAAGTTGATTACAAGAGTGCGATCTTTACTCATAATGTGGATCTTTGCTCATTTGCTGTCTTTAGCACAATAAAATTTTGTTTACACATTACACATATTATGACATTGTTAAAACACAGCACTATAACACCAAATTGTTACGGTTTTATATGCAAGGAATGAAATGTTTCGTTAGCTCTAGAGTTAGAAGCACAACACCACACGAAATTGTTTAAAAAATTGACTTACACTTGCTAGGGATTGTACTCGCATCGTGCAAGCAAATTATGTTGCGCTCCTTCAAAGTTTATATTTTTATTATTACGATATTCACTTTCCTTTTAGTTCATAATCAAACATTTTATTTCGACACTACAAAATGTTTTTTACTCGAACGAACAATAGAGTTGTGTCACGGTATTATAAAATTATGTCCGTCGCTACGAGGTACTCGTACAAACACTGTAATCAACAATAATAACTACACCGTTGAGATCACTTTCGAAACAAAAGCCACGAGGTGCATCCGAACGAAACCGTCGAATAAAAATACACTGAAACAACAGAATTGATTAACGTTCGCTATATTTACGTTACAGGTTTACGGTCGCCGCTATGCGAACCGCCTCCTCGACAATAAACAATTGTAGCAAGTAATACACGGTATTTAAAATCTCACCAATATATCGGTGTACCACAGCGTCATCGCTTGGCTGGAGTCCATTCGCGTCAAAACCGAACGCGACACCTCTTGGTCATTGTCAGCGCTTGGCATCGGCGAGCGCGAGATAATGCAATTGTTTCCAAAACCGATCTAGCACTATTTTATTCAATCACTGAATTACCGATTTTTTTAAACATTGGGCCCAAGGGTTATAGCTCTTATATCACTCGCACGAAACCGAAACACCGCGCGAGACGATTGCCGCCGTTCGATACGAATAGTCGAATGTAGATCTCTCTCATACCGTCTGGGAGGCGACGCGCGATCGTGATGCATCGATCCGCCGACGTCCGTTCGAGCGAGCAGACTGAGATGAAATATCGAATCGTGAAAGAATTATATTTAAATTTCCGGAAGCGTGAGTGCAGCGAGAACGCGGGCGAACGGGCGGGCGGCGCTGGCGCTCGCCTGAAGGACTATGGCGCGTCGATCTGCGTCCGCAGAGAAAGTGCTCCCGCGCAGACTCCGCGGCGTCTGCCAAATCGTCGTTTTCACGGTTCGAAAATTGATAGTCTTTTCCGGACGACTCGTTCGCTACAATGGGGACGACACGACGCCGCTTTCTTGGACTTTTTCGTGTATCTATTTCATTATTTTTCTTGGAATTTAATTTCCTCTTTAAAATGTTTTTATACGACTCGTTTTGCACAATTTTTTGTAGCAAAAATATACGCATATTCTACAACCATGCCCCCATTTCTTTTATATTATTTCCAATACTTAAAAGTTATGAAACTTGATATAAGAATAAACATAATTTATTACCCTTTAGGAATTATACTAAGGTCGTGATCAAATTAAAAACCCTACCAGTATCCGTGTTGTGTAACATTTATTTGTATAATATCTGAGTACTTTTCGATTGTTGTCGCGTCTATCGCAATAACACTAACGTAAACACGTAACAGCTCATAACAATTTACGCCACGAGTTTGTCATCAACGAGCGTTACAATTGGCCGACAAAGTGGGCAAGAGCTAGAGCTGTGCTATGGTACAAGGTACTTTCATGAAGTTTATCGCGATGTGGTTTGAAACCGTGAACGATCTTTAAAACCTTTCGAACGAATGAACGCACCGCGTTATAATTGCAATTTGTCATACTTTTCCTCCGCACTACGAGATTGCTAGGGTTGATAGCGTTTTCTATTTTATTTCTAACTACTCACGAAATAGCCATTTACAAACTTACCGTTAAACTTTTTTCTGTACAATGAGCATTCTTTCGCATCTAGCCATCTGATTAGAACAATTTAAAATGAGTAGATTATATGTCGCAACAAGTTACTGTTTCCATGTTGAAGCTTTTTGTTTTAACGAATGTTTGTAGATTTATTAAAACCCTATTCACGATGTATTTTTAAAGAATGAGAAAAATTAGTATATTTTTAAATATATATAAAAGGCAAAACTGATTAACTGACTGACATATCAACGCACAGCCGAAACTACTGTACCTAGAAACT
>DWNR01004967.1:0-10475 GCA_018250455.1 Polygonus leo
ACTTATACACGAGGCGAACATCTTAGTCCTCAGGGGTAGCAACGCATCTGTGATCAAACTTAAGTATGATTTAATCGTACTTGCGGATGATTACTAATGTCCATGGGCGGCAGTGACCACTTACCATCAGATGGACTGCATGTTCGTTTGCTTTCTTTATGTGATAAAAAAAAACCGAGAAGTTTCTATAGTTATCGGATACAATAACTAATCTCTTTTCAAATTATCTTACGTTAACCCTCATTTGTAACTCCAGTCCATCACGTCCAAATTACGGCAGTAAGCGGTAGTGATGAGATAAATTATTCCGGACTCTTCCTAAACTTATTGCCTCTTTCATGAATAAAACATTGGTCACATTCTGAGCGAAATCCGTGAAGATGTCTGGTATTTAATGGGTGTACCGACTTTGCATTTAATACACATTTGCTGGAAAAATGGCTTAGGAAAGAATTTGGTAGGTGTATCTCCGCATTTTTAGAAGCAACGTTAAAAAATATATAGTTACTAGCAGTCGGCAAACGTTGTTCCGCCATATTTATTAAAATACTAAAAACGCGATAAAAAAATTGGGTTTGGTGGTAGAGGGTGAAAATTTTAAGGTGTATGTATATTTTAATGCCGACTGCAAAAAAATTAAATGTCCTAGAATATAATAAAAAATGGGGTGGACCTTTGGGGGTACGAAAACAATTTACGTCCTATTCTCTGACCTCCTAAATATATATACACACTGAATTTCATTAGTTACGGTACTAGTGTTTCAAAGGAGTTTTGTTATATTACAAACTAGCTGTGCCCGCGGCTCCGTCCGCGTAGAAATCGGTCCGCGTTCATATTATATTATATTATATTTCTGAAATAAACGTAACCTAAGTTAATCCTTATTTGGCATATTTCATCAGCTGTCTGCCAGTGAAAGTCCCGTCAAAATCGATCCAGCCGTTCTAGAAATTAGCCGGAACAAACAGAAGACGAAATATCGGTAGCATATTATCAAGAAAATGGTATTGTTCAAAGACAAATTAATTATGAATTGGTATAAATAACAAAATTGTGTAAATTGTGCAATCCTACGTGCAAAGCTTCGAACAGAACCTGGTGTATATATAAATTTAAAATTTAAAACTTCTAGTAGTCAACCACTTTGAACATTTACTCAAAATTGACAGTAATACTATTCTGAACAAACTCTTTATATCAGAAAGATCTAACTATTTTGTATCCATCGCTTACATGTGTAAATTTAAAAGCAATTTACTCTGTGGTATTTTGTTTGGGATCCAATAAGTCCTGTCTGAGCTTTTCTTGTCTTATATATTTAATAAATATGCATTCGAGTCCAATGTGTCTGCACCATGTTCATCCGATAGGATTGTGAGGAGATTTAGCGTGAAATGAAACAATTGAAATATACGATAAGTTATAAGTTTAATGTATACTCGTAATACACATTAATGTGATAAATTTCATTATACATATAAGGTTTGTAAAGTAAGTTTACATACATTAGGGGTTATTACAATATATTTCACAGGTCCCTGTCACGCATAGCAGGTCGTTAATCAGGCGCGACACTTGAACTGTATCGAATGATACCTTCTTTCGATGATATTTATTCTGTTTTAAGATATCTTATTTTTAATACGCGTTTGGAGCACAACCCGTGTTTAAAAATAAGGGTTAGACATAGATTGTTCGAAAGTAATTTAATCAGAGTTTATGGACATTAATTTCTGCAAATTAATGCCTGTTATTAAATTATAATGAATTAAATCATCCACAAGTTTTGGGAACTATGTAATTTAAAAAAATATATTAATAATAAAATCTAATTAAAAAGTATAATACATACATATAATGTACTCCTTCTCAAAGTCTGTTAAAAACATCTGTTGAACAGTTTAATTTAAACCATCTTGCAAAAGACTTAAAAGTTTGTGAATTTAGATAGTTGCTGATAGAAGGTCGTATCTCAAAAAAAAGTAAGACCTTATCCCTTGTAAACGCAGGGATCCAACTGCAAAAAGGGCTTAGAGGGCAGCTAAAACGTCAGAAGAAAGGTCCCTGTCACCGATAGCAGGTCGTTAATCAGGCGCGACACTTGAGCTTTATCGAATGATACCTACGTCTAAGGGTTTTGCTTTGTAATAGTGACAGGTAAGGAATTGGACATAGGATTAGATTACTAATCTCGTCATTTATTCTATTTTAAGATACCTTATTTTTAACACGCGTTTTGGAGCACAACGCTTGTTAAAAATAAGGTTTAGATGCAGATTGTTAGGAAGTAATTTAATCAGAGTTTATGGACATACATTTCCGTAATGCCTTAATTATTAAAGTAAATGGAATCGTCCACAGATTATGTGAACTATCTAATTTAAAATAAAATATTAATAATAAAATGTAATTATAAAGTATATTAAAATCGGTTCGGAAAAATCGAATTGAAGATTTGCTCTTCTACCGAATTAAGTGATATCTTAAAAAAAAACTCCTACTGAACAATTGAATAGTAGTAGATAATTAATATAATTTAAAATTCCTTATTTCTTAGCCAAATTTCTTCGTAAAAGAATTAATGTTAATTATAAGAGTATCTAAAGTTTTTGTATTCCCCAAAATGTTGTAGGTATGTTTGTAATGTTCGTATTAATCATTGTCATGTGTGTCAACCATTGCTCTTGTCAAAAAATTTTCATTGCCTACTCGTACATGGCAGAAAATGTAGACGTATTCGGCGGGAAACTCATGAAGATTACCAAAAAAGTGTCAGATGAAATGTCGCTGTCATGGACTGTAGATCGTTAATCAGACAGGACACTGAGTGCTATCGATTATTAGAGTAGTTACATAGCCTGGTAAATTCTGGGTGTCGGATTTATGAAATGGTCTTATCTTTCTTAGGTAAAATTCAAGATTCAACCACCATGTTACGGTCTCAGATGAATTTAACTCGTATTGTAATTGCCTCATTGCTGAAGAATATGTGAGGAAAACAAGGAAATTCCATGATCGAGGACGAAGGTAGTCGCATCTTTTATAATAATGACCTCACAATTCTTCTTGCTTATAGGTGTGTTTAAGGTGAAAAAACGCTCGGGCGAACAGTGACCCATTAAAGATGCTTACTTCATCCTAGGCAAGTATGCCAGAACCGTGCCGTTTGGCATTCGATACTATCTGCCTACCCCGTTACGAATTTGACGTGAAAATGTGTATGTGTATGTATGTATGTACTTCGTCCTGAAAAAAACGCCTTACAGTCAGGCGTCAATGGATTGAATATAAACCAATATATTTAAAAAATTGAATTTAACAGATTATTTGATTCAATTCTATCTATATACAATGTTGCATATTAACATTTTTTAATCGTCTTAAGGTAACAAAAGAGCAGGCAGTTCACCTGATGATAAGTGGTCACTGTCGCCCTTAGTGATCATCCCCAAGTACGATTAAATCGTACTTGAGGGTGACAATAGATGCGTTGCTACCCTTGAGGAATAAGATGTTCGCTTCGCAATTAAGTACAGCCGGCAACCACGCCTCTTTAAACCGAAACACAATAAATTGCTTCACGGAGGATTATGAGGGTGGCGGTAGTCTTCATGAGTTCTACCACCTGGAATATTTTTCTGATGCTGTTTCTAGAACTAAGTGTTATATATAAGTATGAGTACATGATATATCTTCAAATATGTAACTTGATTTTACAACCTTTGGTTTAAATAAAAGATTTTGCTGCCTCTTTTGTCCCTTTGTTTTTGTAATAACTGACGCTAAAGGTAAACAAAAATACTACCCTTAAATTTATTTTGGGCTTTCATTTTAAAGCCTTGCTTTCATCGTTCAGAGTGCTGCATCTGACACTGTCGAAAATATTTATCAAAGGGATCGGGAAAGTTCGCGAGATAGCGATGATTTATGGCTTGTTTAAAAATAAAATGGATTACGTTCGTATTTTCAGGACTAAAGATTGTACCCATAAAAAGGCTAAAAAACAGTCCATGTCTAATATATTTTTCGTATAAATGTAGTAAAAGGCATGCAATTCATCTGATGGTAAGTGATTTACGCCTATGGACATTTCTAACCATTCTTGATTGAATCGTACTTGAGGTTGATCACAAATGCTTTGCTACTTACCTACCCTGAGGACTTTGATGTTCGCTTCGTATGTAAATTAAGTAAGTAAACGGGCAACCACACCTTTCTAAGCCGTAACACAAAACTAGCTTCATGAAGGATTTTGAAGGTTTAGTACCCTCCGGTCGAACAATACGAGTTCTATCAGCTGGCGATATCTATATGAGTAATTGTTAATAAATAGTGTCCCACTACTGAGTACGTTATAGCGTGAAAATGATCTATCAACCTGCACGAATGATAACTTCACCCTTAGACCTTTTTTAAGAACTTTCCGCTTTTAGTTGATATTTACCTTCTACGTTAAAGCAAATGAAAAGTTTAAAAATTAAAATTTAATTAAACACATTTAAAGTAATTAAACATTTAAAGTACATTTAGAGTAATTCTAGCCTATAACAGGCTATTGTAGACCACCAGTGGTTATCATTATCATAGACATTTGCAACACCAGGTTGAAAGCGAAAGGATCGCTCACTTTAATAGCAGAAGTTATTTGTACCCCAAAAAATAGTTTTCATAAATAAAATAATATTTATATTTTAAATAATTGGAATAGATGTCAAAATTGTGTAATACCGCATGCGAAGTCGCGTAGAGCAGCTAGTGTTTATACGAACGAGTTAAAGTAAAAGACAGACCAAATTTTGTAACACATGGCGAATTAGGTTTTCAATATTATACAAGTTATAAATAAAGGTATTATTATGCGCATATAATAAATAAATAGATTATTTCGAGACCTAAGCAAGTAGGTATAGTAGGCTTTCGATTTTCCCTTTGGCAGTATTCAGTTTTGTAAGTCAAATGCGGTCATGTTGCTTGGCCACGAATATGTCACACTGGCGATGAATTTAGCGTAATTATTTATTACTAGCTGTGCCCGCGGCTCCGCCCGCTGCCCCTCCTTTTAGGGGTTGAATTTTTATGGCCTAAAACATGGCCGGAGATCGTCTCGACAGATTAGTCAAATTGGTATCAAAATCCGTTAAGCCGTTTTTACGTGATGCGCGGTCAAATAAACAGACAAACAGACAAACAGACAAACAGACAAACAGACAAACAGACAAACAGACAAACAGACAAACAGACAAACAGACAAAAATTCTAAAAACTGTTGGAACGTGTTCTGTTATCGATCCTAAGTATCCCCAGCTAACTTTTTCTTGAATATATTCCATGTACAGACTTTCGACCCTCTTTAGCTATATTATATGTATAGATAGATTAATATTGAAACTTTTTAAATTTGTTATGGTGATGTGGTAATGCAGTCAATAGCAAAGTGACTCGAAACAAAAAAGAACATTAATATTTGCCAAATTAATATACTAAAACTCCATACATCATTCATTCATTCATCACCACTACGACAAATATATTTCACTTCTAAATGGTACAACCGTAAAATTTAAATTAAATTTGTCACTTCTATGTAAAGTATTGAATATTATTTTAGCATCCATATTTACAGAATATTTTTTTAGAATATTATTTTTATTTTTAGAATGGAAGAAGTATTGAATATAATTTTCCTTAAAAAGATTTCCGTAAATAGATTTTTATTTTATAATGAATATTTTTATCTTATTTCTTAGACATATCATGTGTAGTAGTAGTAGTAGGGAATAAAACCGAATTTTCAACTGAATTTATAAAATGTATTTTTACAAATTGTTAACTATGTATTTTAAATATGTATATAGTTATATTTAATTACATCCCCAATAAAGTCATAAATAAATACTACCTGCTTGAATTTTTCACAGTTCAAGTCGCTGCACAAAAATCTTTTTTATCACAACAATCTTGGGTATAGATTCCCCGTATATTCGTCGACTCCAGTAGTTCTTGAATAATTCATTCTTTTGTACGTATGTGCGGACGTATCGTATCCAAATGTACCCACTAGTACCTTTATGTACCGTTTTGCATTTGCCAGCCGCTCGTGGATCCTATTCTCAGCAATATTTTTCAAGCTCTTTCCTGTATTGACATCTTATGTTATTGTATCCACATTCTTGCATCAATTTCTTTAAAAAATCAAGTTCAATATGTTCATTGACTATATTGTCGTTTTTAGCGCTGATTTTTATTGCTTTTTTATCTTCGATCTTCTTGCCGTTTGTATGGAGACACGTCTTTTGACTTTAGGTTCAATACAAACAAAGCACTAAGGGCACATAGCCCGAGTTCCGTAAATACTAAATCCAATAAATTATCAAAATAGGCAATCGATTCAAGGTATCTTGTTAATCAACTTCTTGCGTTGTTGATTTCTATTACACATTGCAGTAAAGGGAAAAAACACTCAGATGAAATAAAGTAAGTTATATTCATCATTAATTCTATTTATAATTGTTTGGTAGGCGATGAAACCTGAAAACTGGCTATAACAGACTTGTTTTGTACAAAGTTAGAGAGCGATCAAAAAATATCAATGAAATTCATAATATGGTTTTACGCTACGAACTTATCTATGGACAAAATCTTTACTACAAGTAGTAGTTACAGTGTTGAAATTTAATACAGAATAAAAAAAGATGTATACTTTGTGTACTTGATATTTTAATCGAATTTATCACTCAATCGGGAAGAAAATAAATTTCATATGAACATACAATACCGTAGAGACCGGGCGCAGCTAGATAGTAATTTGAATACCGTAAACACCGTTTCAGACCTCAAACTATTCCCGAGCATTCCACTGATAACCCACGGCAGAAAGACGCAAAAACCATTTAAATACTCACGGGAATATCGTCTCTATAATCAAAGGTGTGAGAAGAAAAATGTATCTTTTGCCGTGAAGTCGAAACGAGGGCACGCGGGCGGTAGGGCGAATATGTGTGTTAAGTAAACATACTGCTTTTCTTTTAGGCGGTTTTCTGAGATTTTTAAGGTAAATTGACTGGTCGCAGGTGGCTAGAAACGGGTCAACGGGCCTAGCGTGTCATGTTCATGTGTCTCCAGGGACGCATTAGACGAACTTCAAATCGAAACTTGTTCTACTCGATTTACAACCCTTGTAACGTCATGGTGACTTTGATCTCAGTTCAAGTTACGTATTATTTGAAAGTTGGACTGCAAGAGACACACATTTTTATTTTATATGTTGTACAATGATTGTTAGTAAGATTTGTAATAGAAGATGTATCAAATTCTTAAGAAATATGTTTGATTTGTGATAAAATTGCAGAGAAGCTATTTCTAATAAAAACATTGACAGGTCTTAGTATTTGCACTTTTCAGTTTCGCTGAACGGAAAGTTACGTGTATTAAAGTACTCGTATGTATGTTGTTTACAGAAAAACAAACACTTAATTAATTATAATTATACTTTTCGTACTTATTTAAACTACATAAAATTACCAAATAATAAATAAAATAAACATTGTTACAGTTCATTCAACTATTAATTCATTGTGCATTAATTATAATATAATGATTTAATTTATGCATTGAAGTGCACTTTAGTAACGTAACATCCGATTTTAATGCAAAAAACTATTTGAAGTTATAAAATACGAGTCACTATCTAATCTTTTTATAAAGTGTAATGTATACCCTAACTTAATGTACTAAAGTAGTTAATAGTATCAGCCTTTACTCTGAGGAAATTCGTATTATAAAGTTAAGATAAATTTGGGACTTGGATTAATTGACTTAAAATCGACTTACTCTGATAGTATGTATGGTGGCGTAGTGGTAGGTAAAGTAGTCCTATCTTAACGTTCTACAAAACTTAGCCTGCAGTTTTCGACTGAATTCAGATATTTACTTTTAATAGTAATACTGTTGATTAATTCGCTTATTTAGTTAATTTTGATTTAAATGACGAAACTGCTTGGTTAGGGTTCCGTACTCTTGAACCCTTATAGGTTGATATTTTAGTGTTTATAGTATGTGTATTAGTAGGGCCACAATACAATAAATTCTAATAATAAAAAACAAATATTTATAAAATTATTTTACTAAGGTCTAAATATATAGCAATACACTCCTATTTTTATAACTCTCCTTGTGCGAGATATCTAGGCAAATTATATTACTGCCCTAATAGTAAAAACAAAATAATTTCAGGGACTTTTTGGTTAAAACGGACCGTCTTGTTCAAATCCGTCCCTGGCTCCACATGGTATTAATTACCGTGACAAGTAGGCCACGTGTCTCCCGGTGGCCATCTTCTTATCCTATCGGCTTTTAATCTAGAAAAGCTAGATTACTTACTTGATATAGGTAACTTTAAAAAAAAAATGTATTGAGAAGTATTTCCTTGGTTATGTATGTTTATACTAGCTGACCTCACAAACGTCTGCCATATAAATTATAAAATAGCGATCAAGAAGTGGGATCAATTTGGGTTACAAGAAGCCAACCCTTAAAAAAACAAATGTGAATAATTCCATCCTTATAACCTAGAAGTATAATATAGCCGATCTATTCTCAGACCTAAAAATTATACACAAAAAAAATATAAAGTTCGGTCAAGATGTTTCGAAGGAGATGGATAACAAACATCGTATCGCATTTAATTTAGATATTTATCAGTTGAGTAATTAAAAAGTTATCGTAGATTGGAACAATTAAAATATGTTGAGAACTATATCTGTAGTTACAGTTATTATTATAATCATAATCGTCCGTGAAGCAATTTATTGTGTTTCGGTATGGAGAGGCGTGGTTGCAGGCTATATTTAAACACGTGGCGAACATCTTAGTCTTCAGGGGTAGCAACGCATCTGTGATCAAACTTAGGTATGACACAATCGTACTTGAGGATGATTATTGATGTCCATGGGCGGCAGTGACCACTTACCATCAGGTGGACTGCATGCTCGTTTGCTACCTTTTCACAATAAAAAAAAAAAAGTTTTAGTCGAGCCCAGGTTTTTTTGTCGTCCCAGCTTGTGAACTTTCTCCTAATGTTTTCATTTGCCAAAACACGAACACGAGATACATTCAATTTCATGGCATAATATCGCAAGAATCTTCAACTAAAACCTCCAAACTTCTTTTTCAAGTGTGAAACAGCTTTTTCATTCTAGAATCTTCCAGAATGATTTAAAGAATCTCACTGACGTAATAACCCAAGAGTACCAATGCATACAATTTAAGTAAACACTTGATACGTAGGTAAATAGGTAGATAGATAAATAAATTGCTTATTAAAGTAATTTATTAGATACCTACCTACTCAAAGATATGCGATATAAAGATAAACGCAGTTACAGTTTTCCGAATCCGGATCTTATCACCAATACAATGGATGCAATAAAATGATGATGACATATACATTTACAATATTATTTCATCATAACAAAGTATTTATAGACACGAATGACTAAATGTTTGAGCTGTGACATTGAAATTCTATGAAACTTTCCAAACTATGCTTTCAGAGTTTCAAAGATTTATTTATTTATTTCAAAGATTTATTTATTTTTTAACAACAAAAACACATTTACAATTGTAATGTTCGTAAATAGCAGCAATACTGTGTCGCTACTATTTACAAATTTCATTATTTAATATAACCGCCTCGATATACAGAGGTAAACATCTCAGTCTTTAGGAGTAGCAACGCATATGGTCAACCTTACGTATAATTAAATCGTACATGGAAATGATTACTAATTCTCGTGGGCAGGGCACCAGTAACCTCTTACCATCAGGTGGACTGCATGCTCATTTGCTATCTTTATACCATCTACCATGCTCTCTACCTCTACTCTACTTCTGCCTCTACCAAACCGTATCTACCATAAATATAAGCTTGTAGCTGGTAGTAAAGCTCTTTACACATGGTAACTAATAGGATAAAAAGTATATTATTTTCTGTCGTAAAAAAATCTGACGAATTTCTACGTGGCTCAATTTTATGTGAACAGTGAAAAATTTAAGTAACATAAGTTATAAAATAAGTGAGTGTTTAAGGAAGTAAAAATTACGAAAAAATTGCTGTTTTTTGATTAATACCAAAAAATACTTTTTTGTTATTCTAGATTTATAAAAAATATATTTTATAAAATATTTTTAGATATTATTATTATTTAAAAAATAAGTATTTAATTAAAGTTTATAAACAAATTAATAATAGATACAAAACATAAGTACGCATTCAAAAAACACATGCTCCTATCATACAATTTCGGCCCCAAACATTTTTCATTGGCGAAATTCATAAGCAACTCTACATCTATACGCTCTATACGCTCACGTAACCTGTATAACAATTTCGCCGTCGTAGACATCGGCCCATTAGCTCAGTTGGTTAGAGCGTCGTGCTAATAACGCGAAGGTCGCGGGTTCGATCCCCTCAT
>DWNR01004968.1:0-10475 GCA_018250455.1 Polygonus leo
TTTCCACTTAACTTGATAATATGTAGCAACCAGATCAAATAGTAATGAAACGGTTTGAATATTAATTGACACATACTATGAAATCAAATTTCGTTAAATACCAATGACAGAAACCAGTTTATCTTTTAATATAAATAAGACATATCAAAAGATAAACTGAATAATATAAATAACTATAAATAACTGCAAACTGCAAGAAATGATGTCTGCATATCGATTATACTGCTTTTTAATTACTTTTGAATAAAATGTTATGTGATCTAAAAAAATTGAGCTATAGCTCACTCGCATTGATATAAAACAGTTATACTAAAAAGAAAAACCTGTAAAACATGCTAAATTACTATATATGCCTACTTAGAAAAATATGAAGACACACAACGTTTGGAACTTATAACACGAAACGAAATTTATTAAATAAAGGTTTTAATCCTAATTAAATTATATTTCCCGCATGAAACTTAATATTAAAGGCAAGAAGATAAAAGAAATAGGTTACACAAAAGCGTATAAAAATATTTTGTACAGTCAGACAAAATATTGAAATAGCAGATATTTTAAAATATGTCGAAAATATTGTCACGCTATCAAATGGATAATAATACCTACATTGCAATTAATAACGAAAATTCAAAAATAGTACATTGTTTATTTTCAATTATCATTACAAAAATAACGGCTTAATTAACAAAGTATATAATAATTTCCAATTTTCCCAAACATTGTCTCTTGTATCATGTTCAATTGTTTAATTCACTCATATCTTCAGTTATAGCACATTGAAGTCCCTTCTCACTGAATGTTTTATCGGCGAACGTTTAATCAGGTGTCTCAGTAAATCTAATTAACATTTAAATGGTGATCACGCATAATAATCAGCTGGTTTTGAAAACTGACACGGAGTTGGTTAATTAGTAGACAAATGTAATAAACTATTAATGGGGCGTAAAAGCGGCTGAAATACTCATATATTGCATTCATGAATAAACTAAAAGACACTTGTTCATACTCGATGAATAGGTACATGACGCAACAGAACTAGAATGCTTTAAAATTGCCGGCGTTGTGTGATTATTTATCTTTTACTAGTTGTCTATTTACGGGCGGTTTCAATAACCTATCTATCCCTTACTAGAAGTTAAAATAGCTACCATTGCTATACTTTTTTGCATTTTTTTTTAAATTTTAACAACCATGTAAACAACGATATAAATATTAACAAAAATAAATAGGACATACTTGCCGACTATACTTACAAACGAGGCGAACATCTTAGTTCTCAAGGGTAGTAACGCATTTGTGGTCAACCTTGGGTAAATCCTACTAGGGGATGGACACTAATGTCCATGGGCAGCAGTAACCACTTACCACCAGGTGAACTGCGTGCTCGTTTGCTACCTTTACACAATAAAAAAACAAATTGATCTCTCTGCCAAAATTGACAGATAAACACCAATGGTCGCCATTTTAACTTTTGGGATAGATAGGTTACTGAAACCGGGCGGTAGTTTATAACGCGATATATAGTTCGAAGATTCAAAGTTTGTGATTCGACTGTTGCGGTATCTTCATTTTATTTTTCACACTGCCGAGTACTTGCGTGAAGTGGTGTGGTAGAGTAACATAATACGAGACATTGGTCACTTCCAAAAGATCGTATTGTAATCATTTCAAATTCCATTTCATTAAAACGATTGCTCTCAAGTCAGTTTTCCACGCTCCGTGGCAGAAAAGAAGTTATAAGAATCCACCCTTATTGGGCCATTTATGCTTTGATTACATTTTGAGCATACTACGAGGATCTTAGAAAATCTGATTGGTATATGTCCATTAACCTACACTTTATGGATTATTTTTTCGAATTGTTATAAAATATGTACTGTGCTTTTACCAGACTATGCGACGCGAAGTAGTTTTTTTTTATCAGCCTATGTGTATGCTTCTTTGTGGTACTCTGGAAACCTAACGCGATGGCTTATTTTCATCATTCTTCAATCGATTTGTCTTTATACGACAACATTCACAGTGAACAAAATGCAATATGGCGACATCTAGGCGCCATCTTGTAAAAGTTGCCGACCTGGCCACCATATTATTACAATTACTCTCAATCTCCTTAGCTACCATATTATTACATTTTTTTATCGTGTAAAGATACCAAACGAGCATGCAGTCCACCCGATAGTAAGTGGACAGTTCCGCCCATCAGTAATCATCCCCAAGTAGGATGGAATCATACCTGAGTTTGTTCACAGATGTATTGCTAACCCTGAGAACTAAGATATTCGCCTAGTGTTTAAGTGCTCGTATACCACACCAAACCGAAACACAATAAGTGCACGAAAGGATATGAGGGGGGGACCAGGGAGGTAACACGGAGGCGTTGGTACCATCCTGGTCGAACTATACCAGTTCTACCACCTGACAATTGTCCATATGATTGGATTTCGTTACAGATCTATGAAAGTACCAGTCGGGCCCCTACCCTCCTAAGATTTGCTAATGTAGAAACCAATGTAACTGGCAGGGGATAATAATAATATGTAAAGACCGATCAGGCTACCAAATTGATAACCCGATTAGGGAATGAGCTTGGCCCTAAATATTTAAAATTGTTCCGAATCTCGACAGCTGCGCTCCTTGTCGGATTCGAATTTAGCCAAGAACTATTCAAGTGATCCAGAAAATTACGCCATAGGATAAGCCGCCCGAAAAAAAGAATTAAGAATAGTCGAAATAAGTATATATACGAGTAGAAGTAATTTTATGAAGATGAGACAAACAATTTAATTGGACGGTGATTTATTCAAACTGTAAATCTATCTGTCCAATTATTTATAAAATGATTATCTATTAAAAGTATCAACTTTCATCATCACCGTCACTAAAATTATCAGATATGTATATTATTCAAACCGACCAAAGTATGAAGACATAAGCCATAAAAATCCGAGGTTCCGTTTCGTTTTACTTAAGTCTCAT
This sequence comes from Polygonus leo, assembly GCA_018250455.1. Taxonomy (NCBI): domain Eukaryota; kingdom Metazoa; phylum Arthropoda; class Insecta; order Lepidoptera; family Hesperiidae; genus Polygonus; species Polygonus leo. The sequence continues at coordinate 2,983 of DWNR01004968.1, forward strand.
AACCTTTAAAAGAGACTACAAGGTGGTACTTTATTGCGCATTAGGGCGGTCATATAAAGAATTTAAACAAACTCTCAATATCTGGTGATGATTAAAATACCTGAAAAATGTATCTATCAGGTCATCTACCAGGTCTAACAATACACTCATAAGATAGATAATGGATTTTCTTTTAATCATACGACACACATGTAGTTTTTTTATCGATTTAAGGTAGCAAACCAGCATGCAGTGCACCTGATGGTAAGTGGTCACTGCCGCCCATGGACATTAATGATCATCCCCGAGTACGGTTAAATCGTACTTGAGTTTGACCACAGATGCGTTGCTACCCTTGAGAACTAAGATGTTCGCTTCGCGTTTAAGTTTAGTCAGCAACCACACCTCTCCAAACCGAAACACAAGAATTGCTTCTCGGAGGATTGTGGGGGTAGTATTTGGATGCTGTTCCCCGTTGTCTTCTTCAGGTCCTTCTACCTAGTCGAAAGACTTTCTGCGCTTGTGTGGAGGCAGGTTACCTATTTAAAGACCTTTCTCCCCTATCGATGAAATCAATCCTTATAATATAATACATACGTAAATATGTACGTCAAAATCAAAATGGGTAGGCCACGTCGTATTAACGTGTACGGGGTCGCTATGATAGTTCCCACTTATATTTAAATCTTGGAAGGAGCGTCCTATTTTAGATCAATTTTTTCTTTAATTTTCTGCTGGAATTTAATTTTATTTGCATTTCTTATACACAAAATATACTTTCAACCTCTTAGTAACTAACTCTAATTGTACATGGTTGAGGTTCAAAAATTATTCACCAATACAAAGAAAGCATCGTTATAGTTATACCTATAATAGATCTTATTTTTATACTTTTTCTATATACAAAATTTCCATTGCACAGGTATATTACATTGTACAAATTAGCATGTTAGGAACAGGACATATCGCCATGTTATTTGTTAGTTAATTTAAGTTACTAAATGCTTGTAGAAATCGAAACAAAATTTTCCTTTACGGCTGAATATAAAATTCCCATTATGGAGGATAATGACATGACCTGTGCTTAAATTGCGACGCAAAACTTTTATTGGTAGAAATTTATTTTTATTATGACAAGGTAATAACAAAAGTTATTCAACTCGTGATATAAAATAGAGCACCGCTATCTAAAAATTATCATATAGGAAAAATCCTCAGTATTTCAAAATTCAGGTCAACACAATAGTAAAATTCTAACAAGCAAATCATAGCTTCATTTGCCTAAATGTTTCGACATTTATTACTGTCCATGTCATCTTAAAGCCTTACAAGTTGTTTTTAAACTATTGAATCGATATTTTGATCTAAAAACGCGGAGAAATAATGACGACTTGTTTTTTGTTTACAAGAAAGTCCTTTTCTCGTATGCTTTTAAATTGCGTGTTTGCCCTGTTATCATACGTATAGGCAACATTTGAATAAAATAACGTTCAATGTGAAGAGAAACGTGAAGTGTTTTGTTAACCTTAGAAATTGGCATGAGGAAAATGCGTCCATTCATTTATCGTGCTTACTGATTTTCAGAATGTAGTATATGTGAACTCATTTTTCTCAAAATAATACGTAATGAAAACCAATATAGGTTTTTAAATTCTTTATGCCTTTTTAAAGTGTTTATAGTTTTGAAAGCAACATTTCGCTTTATATGGACTTATATGAAATAGTAATTTTTAAATATTCCTAAGGTTTATACAAAAGAGAGGAGGTTTGGAGCGGCGTGCTTGCCGACTATACTTAGGCGAACAACTTAGTGTTCAGGGGTAGTAAAGAATCTGTGGTCAAGTTTTTTTATTTTATTTATTTACATCGTATTTGGGAATGATTACTAATGTGGCAGTGGCCTCTTACCATCAGATGAACTGTATGCTCGTATGCTACAGACTACAAAAACATTTAAAGTTTATTTCTGTAAACATAACTGTTAAACCAAATTAAGTATGGAAATAATGAATACTAAAAAAAACTTGTACGGTAAATAAGCTTGTTAATGTACGCAAAAATAACTATCTGGATTTGTCCACGGATCCCTTTTATCGGAACATCGATTTTTGTAACTAAGACTTTACCGTTTTTTATTCCAAATAAAGTTTTTTTCTTTTTTTCTATTATTCTGCTCCTCACACAGAATCTATTTTAAGTTAACAACACGTGTAACAATGTTTTAGATTACTTGTATTATTAAAAAATAGTAAATCCTAGGTGCGAGTACAGCGCTAGTGACGTTTCATTTGATTTCTGTTTTAAAAGCCATCATCCGTTGTTTGATAGTACAGAATCTTTGACACCGCTCGCTCTCACTAAATAAAACGAAGTAATATGAGAGGGTACATGGTCACGCAGTGAGTCAGGCTTTAGATACACTGGACTAAAGTACATATAATTTTTAATCGACCTGAGTTTTGTTTTTAGTCTTTAAGTTTGCTTGATAGAACCTGTGTACGGATTACCCGGGTTGGTAACACTCCCCATCTACCACCGCGCATAAGTTGCTTAAAAGCTGTGTTTCAGGTGCAAGTGTGAGGATGTTCGCACTTGTACGATAGATTGTCATCTCAGGCTTTAGACGTGGCAACACACTTGTGACCAATTTCAATTTATAATTACCAACTTAAATAGGGTATAAATAGGGTCTATAGAATATACACGTAAATAGGGTCCCTATGTGTTTTCTATAGTCTTTACAATGGTGAGTACCCATTAGCATTAGTCTACGTAACCTTTCCACCATCGCACTACTCGCCGAAGGATGAAATTTCATCGACATCAACTGGACTCGTGGCGGTCTTCAACAGATCGCTTTGCACGCTCTCTTTTACTTCGTACGTGCAAGTTGTGGGATGAACTTGCTCCCGACATATTTCCGGTGCACTATGACATGGGGTTCTTCAAAAAAAGTGCAAAAGGAGCTCTCCTCAAAGGTCAGCGATGCATTGTTGGTCCCTCTAGTGCTGCAAATGTTAGTAGGCAACGATGACTAGATAAAAAAAGTAGACCTAACATTTAGGTACTCATAGCAATTTCCATTTGCATGGACTGCAGTCATTTATAGAATTAGCTTGCAATCACTGTCCTCATGTTCATGTACTCAGAAGCAAACCAATTCATATTCTCATCTTCTACTAACTTATACAGTTCCTTTGAACATTAGCATTTTAATCGTTTGTCGCAGATCTCATGCAGGTAAAAGGTCACTTACTATCAGATGAACTGCATGTTTCGTTACTTCGAATATATCAAATATGTCATCATTGAGTTATCCACTTAGCACCAGTATAACGCCATCTAGTTCACTTTCTGTGAAGTAAAGAAGTAACACAAAAACTTACATTAAATAAAAAATCCTCTGAGTGCCCACCTTTATCAAGGAGCAAAATTTCATTCTTCTAAATCCGATAGATAGATTTTGACAGTGCATTGTTAGATTAATCGCCAGTAAAAAAATCGAGGTCGTTAATCGAAATAGAATATAGCCTATATTTTAAGTTGGACAAAGTGCACCCATATATGTAATATGTGCACTATTTCATTAAAATACATCCGGTAGTTTCGGAAAATAGCCCGTACAAATATCGTCACACGAGATTTACATAATAGGAATTCGTGTTCTATAATATATCGTTTATCTATATTCCCTCCTAAATACTTGATACAAATTCCTACAGATGTGATTGTTGATAATAATATGTTTGAAACGATTAAATTGCTCATCAGATATTATTGGAAACGGTTGTTGTTCCAAAGGTTCCAAGCTTTCATTAAAGTCAATCGTCAAAATTACTGGGTATAAGTAATTCATGGCTTATACTTGAAATCAAATAATTTTATAGTCAATTTAACACGAACCGGTCGAGTTCTCATTTAAAAATCAAATTTGGTAAGAACGGTCTTTAAAGCTGCTCATACTTACAATTCATATAATTTTTATACAATGCAAGTGAGCTACAGTTGCTGATATTTTTTCCCGTCATAAAGGCGCATTATGCCAGTGCACTTTCGATCTCATGTAGAAATTTACTCAAGGTAGTAATTTTCCGGAGAGTGATGACATTAATGGTATCAGAGTTCGCGGGTTAAACTGTGTTTTTAGGGTTCCGTAGTCAAAGGGTATAATCAGGATTCTTACGTCAAAGACTACTCAGTTTGCTTTCCGTCCGTCTGTCCGTCACTGTAATCATAAAAGGTAGAAACTTGAACTTTACTATTTCTCCAATAATAACATATGAATGAGTTAGTTACAGAATTAGGTTGTGATTCTAAAATAGACTTTTGTACAACGTCATTAAGTGTGTGAGTGGTTTGAACGTAGTGTGTAACCACTGCCATCTGTTGAAAAAACTGCACATAAACACACACCAAACCCCTTTTGTGTCTTCTTATTCCTTTCGACCTCTACTAGTTCTACGTGCAATTCCTTGCACGAAAACGAGCAGCTGCTCGGGTGAAGGTACCTGTAAACTTGATTATACAAATTAATAAATATTTGTATAAAAGTGATAAAAACACACCCCAACAAGTTATCTTTTATGGTAGTATTGCCATTTACGCGCCGGCTCATAAAATTCGGTGTTGCTATCCACGACAAAAACAATTAATTGCGTTAACATTGAATAAGGTTGAGTTGTTTCGCATTTACACGCAATAACTCATGTGAGCATATCGTGAGTGACAACCGGTCTTTAGTTTTCCATAATTAATTAAGCACTAGACTCGTCAGTGAGTTTATAAAATATTACGCAGTTATGAATTTGCATTTGTATCTAATTAAGTAAACAAAGTGTTTATTAAGACGATAGAAATAAAGTAATGATGTCATAAAAGTTTAAAACCTAGCGGTCAATAAATAAAGGGACGCCCGAGCGCCGGAGTCAACGCCAGTCAATACATTCTAATCAGTGATTTATTGGCCCTAATCCTCAGGCCAGCACAAATAAGCTATCTTGTCGACTTAATGTTGTATCAGCTCAGGCGTGAAACTCCCGCGCACCACTAAGTGGTCCTTCCAGTTTCCACTCGAAATATTTTAATAAGGCCTCACTGCTCACGCACCCAAATAAAAACATACACTCACTCACTGACACGAACGATCTCTAAAACCTCGACTCGTTTGAGTCCACTTTATGTATAATAGTAGCGACACTACGACTCTACATCTTTACTCTAAACGGTGTTAATTTATTGACCGTGGGCAGATAATATCACTTTTTTCTTCCATTATTGAAGCGATTACACCAGAAATTATACGTCGAAGTCCGTTCCTGAGTGCTCCATCGATTACGTAAGCCATTGGATTGTGTATCGTATGGCGTTCACTTTAAGAATTAATTTCGTACACGTGTATCTCGAGGCTCGATAACACCTTCCTTGACAAAATCGCCTTATTGACTCGCTAATATAAAAAGTGTAAAGTTATGAGCAAGTTATGCCACTTGCATTAATTTCGATGCTTAACCTGATAAACAAATTATGGTATATTAACTTAATAGCTTAATTTATAATTGAATGTGTTACGAGATATTCATAAGAAGGCATTGTTACGATCGGCCTTTAGCATATCTGGCAGCAATAAACGACAAATTGGCCGGATAAAAATATATATATCCTGACAACGACTCACGTTAAGTGTTTGACAAATGTATTAATTTTGTTTTTGAGTCATTTTAACGGACCGTGTTTTTTTATTATTAAAAAGTACTAAGGTATACGTTTCGTTTTAATATTTAATATGCATTTGCAAAGTATTGGATCACAACAATTGCACAAAAGGAGTATTCCCACATTGTTGGGCGACTAAATTTTCCTTACATTTTACTAGCTTTTAATCAAGGAACAAACTAGTTTCTAGCAAGAGCTTGTAATAAACCTGCTAGTTTAAAATTCCTTTGACACGAATAATAACATCGGTAATCAGTGAGCAGCGATTTGCGGAGCCTCAATGATATGAAATTACAGAACGTTTCGCCGTAGGCGCTCGCATTATGGAAACAGATTTAAAAATGTATCTTATTGTGCGTCGCGTCTTATTATGTCTCAAAAGAGCATTACATTTTGACAAGTTATTTGAGTTGAGAACACGGTTATTATTATCTTGTCGGGTCTAAGCTGTGCGCTTACCATGTTTTTTTGTAAATTACGTGTTGGTTTTAGGTGTAACATAGATGTCGTCATAATAAACAAAGTTAACACACATATTTTACAAATGTGCACTTATCATGTTTTTTTTTGTAAATTGCGTGTAGGGAGTAGGTGTAACACAGATGTCATCATAAAAATATCCAATGATAACACACATACTATAAAATTCTTGTAAAGAATTTCATCTGATTTGGTCTTTAATTCAACTGGAGTTTAATTTATTGCGCTTACTTAATAAAAGTAAAAATAATAGTTTTAATATTATTTGTTAATTGTTTTGTGTATTAAAGCATGTCTAAAAATTAATCCTAAAATTTACATGATAAATGTAAATAGAGCACTTTATTGATGAAAGCAAAAAAATAATGAATTGAAACATCTAAATTAAGTTTCTTTCAAATTTAACAACACTAAATCAAAATTTTCTGTTTGGGCTTATCAACGAGAATTGAGACACAAAAGGCCATACATATAGGCTTTCCGGAGGCCGACTTAGCATTAGAGATTATGAAACCTTAGTTCTTTTTGATTAAAGAGCGTTTGTACCGTCCTTTGTGATAAAGGTAATACAGTAACAACTACTCACCATTCGAACCTCATTGACCTTTTCGCCAACCTTTAATTCAAATATGCAACAATTGCCATGTTGTAAGTATAAGGCAATTTTATTGAGAATTTTAAACACAGCAGTCTATCCTTATCTACATGAAAATCAGGCTGCACTCAGATGAACAATAATTCCAAATGTTTTTGATTGTGTTTGCACCGGTTTAGTTACACTTTTTCCATTGTTTTATATACGGCGCTTTAAATAACATGGTTTCAATTTAGATGGGCGGCGATTAGCATCGGGAGCAATGAAAAATCGCGCTTTCACAAATTGCCATTTAATGGTTTTGGAGTTATGCAAAGATAACATTACGTGTAAAAGAATACTTAATTTTATCAAGCATGAGTTATTTTATTAAGTAATCGAATACAAATTGGATCCAGTTTTGAAATGGAATTAATAAAGTTTTACAACACATTAATACTTTAAAGTGCAAGATGCGTTGGATTGCTATACTTGTACTATGCCTTTGTTTAAATGCATAGCCAATTAAAAGTTATTGTTATTATGAAATCTCATCATCATAATCAGAACCTACTGCTTTGCAAATGGGTGCAGATATTCTTAAAAAAGGGGGTGAATTTAAGCCATTAGACTAATAATTAATCCGTCGCCTATGAAAAGTACCTACTATAATTTTTTTTTTTATTGTGTAAAGGTAGCAAACGAACATGCAGTCCACCTGATGGTAAGTGGCCACTGCCGCCCATGG
>DWNR01004969.1:0-10472 GCA_018250455.1 Polygonus leo
GGCGCACCACCAAAAACACGACGAATCTGACAAACAAAAGCGCTGAACCCGGCTTAAAAAAATCTGATTTGCCCCCCTCTAGCCTAGACCCTAGGTACGCACATGCACACACCCGAGTTTTTTTTTTCAAATTTTTAAACATGTAGGTTTCCTCACGATGTTTTCCTTATAGCAAGTTATTAATTTAGTTTTAAATGCGCAAATAAGTAGATAAATTTGAGGACGTGGGGCATTCGAACCCGGACCCACCGAGGACGTTGCTAGCAATCACTAGGTTAACACTGCTTTGTTAATTACACATATTTAAATAGAATAATGGTTAGGCTGAAATTTATTATTAAATAAAACGGCAGGTTTATAAATATAAAAGCACCTTACGTGGCCTAATAATTCTACCCGACACGTACTAGACTATTAAGGAGATTAATATTACGATAATAAATTACAACTCAAACCGTTCACGCAGACGTCATACAAATTAAGACTTTTGTTGATCGAAGTTTTTGAATAAATAAGTGTTCATATTTTACTAGTTGTTATACCAATTCATAGAATACGCAAATAAAATGGTGCCTAACAACGGTAAAAGCTTTCAACATGTTCCGATTAAATTTTGCGCTTAATTTGTGAAGGGCTCTTTGATGGATTGATTGGATTTCACGTGATCCGGCTTCCAGCTTTTACTATTTTCAACATACATTTCCGAATATGCTCGATCCTATAAAAATTGTAACCGATATTTTATATGAACTCTCTTAATATAGACAGAATATTGTTGGAATTCGATAGCATTGTTCGAAATATAAAATACAATTTTATAAATACGTACGCATTTACGCAATAGCGTAAACTGAAACTCGTACAATTTACGAAAATGTTCCAGAATTTCCGGATCATCACCAATTGCAATTGAAATATGTGTAGAACTCACGTTGAAAAACTTTTCGCTCTCTGTTACATATAAATTGAATGGAGTAGAAGTTGATTAGAATAATCGGTTATATTTAAAACGAAAATTCTTATTTCTGATATTTCATATAGTAGTCCATCACTCCTGGTGTCATTATGCTGACACTGACTCATAAGAGTAACAATAGGAGTTTGACACTATTGCTCCAAAATACAAGGACCGCAAAGAGATAACTGACTGGCATGCTGGTAGAAACCAGGTCCAAATTATTACGATTACGATTAAAATATCAGTTTTTATTACATTCATGCAACACAATATAAAGAAAAAATCTTTTTAAAAAATGTCATGATTAATATTCGTGTTGTTAAGCACGACGCTTCTAAAAGAATTACTTAAAATAGAACTCTAAATAAGAGGGAAACTTGATTGAACTCCATTTAAATACATACATATATCAATCGAACATAGCAGTTTCCGATTTATCGGACGATCATTTATGTTTTTCATTTAATTTCAAAAAGAAGTAATTTAAATATGAAATCATTTAACTGTATAAATCGTTTTAAACAAAAACCACATAACCCAATAAAATTGAAATTTTACATCGCGCATTTAATGATATGCGCCCATTGCAAAGTTTATTAAAATTCCCCAAATTCTGTACTCGCTGCAGCGTGTATATCAGAATACCGTGTACTATAGTATGTGCCAAACATACCTACTGAGGAATGTTTGGTCCTATAATATAAAATAAATTCGGCAACTGCACCAACTTATTACTTTCAAAAGTGTCCTATATCGTTTGAGTTGTATATTTTATATTTCTAGTTTAAGTATATTAAGGTAAACATATGCCTTCAATAAATTAAACGTTGATATTTGTATAAGTACAGACACGGTGTGTTGCGTGTATGTGAGTAAGTTGTTACCTTCAGTTTCTTCTCAGACGGTATCTTCTTGAGCGGCACGGGCTTGTCGGTGGCGGCGGGGGACTGCGCGCCGCTCGGCGCCTTGTCCGTCTTGCCCTGCGACGGCTTGCGCAGTCCGAGCCAGCGCCGTCTGCACAGTACAATAACATATTCATACGTCTAACAGACTCAGCGTAATTTACTTAAGGCTTGCGTCTTCAAAATTTACTAGACACTTAATAAATACAAACTTTGTCAAAGATTACTTTGTGAGCATACGTACTCGGCTCCTATAAATTATTGGAGATTAATTAACTAATTATATATTAATGGAAATCGATGTGTGTGGTGGCAATAGTGACGTGGAAATCTAATATATTTCTTGGAATAATAATTCAAACGGCGATGATGATTACTTATTACCATCACCTGACCTATTTAATTCTGTCACTATTGCTTTTTATTGTATACAATTTTTTAATAATTTAGATATTATCAGAGGTAGCTAAATTCGGAGTGAACGAAAGGCAAGGTAGGTAAGGTACATCTATTAAAAATATAATGTAAATTTCCAACATTAAGCACAGTACTTTGTACTTTATAGCTGAGTTCACAACAATACCACCACGCAGGCGGTCACCTATTACGTCGTGATAGTATTAAGAAAGGTTCTCATACCTCATTCGTAACAATACAGCAACAATAAAAGCCTTATAAGTCCGAGATAATTGTTATTTAACTGTATGATTTTACGTAAAATCTCATTACAACGCAATCTTGTGTGAGCCGAGTAGGGAACCGATTTTAAACATAAATTAGTGGAATATATTTTAAAATATTATTACATTTAAGCTGAAACAGATCCTTGAATTACAATTTTGAAAATTTTCTTTCGTGATTGTACGATAAGTGTCTAACGTAATTTATTGTACAATTGATACTCATCAGATTTCGTCCAATTGAGTATAATCAGTTAAAGTTGCGCTGAAGAATGTCTATAAATAACTATTTAGGCATAGCCAGTCATTCCCCGCGCGCAGCCCGCCGACCACGAATGGCATACACTGACTACAGTTACATGAATGTAATTAGATCCGCAAACCGCATCTCTGGGATTAGTTCGTCGTTCTTCACCACATTTACGTTTATCGCACACGCACTTAGCAGATACGAGCCGAGTGTCGGCAGCCGATTATATTACGTATGTTTCAATTCGCAAAGTAAAGAGGTAGATACGATGCGCGGTCAATGCAACTTGACCGCGGCGAGTCGATTAATTCATGCCGACGATAGATAGAAGCAAGCTGCAAAAGTCAAGCTCATTGTCAGATAGTCTACAATTAGGTACGCTACGTCCTCTTCGATTTAATAATAGACACAACCGTTGACTGCACATTATACCTAAAGGTATATAGCACATTATCCGAATAACTATGCTTTCATGTAAAACATTTTATATCCACTGCATAAAACAACAACTAAATCCCATATAATTTAAGTTCTCATTATTAATTAACATGACCTATAATTCGATTGCACTTCGTAATTTTATAAGTCAAGATTAATGCATTCGACATTATTACATTCTACTGCAGGAAACTTGTTTAGTTCAAATGTTTATTTTAAGTTTGCACATAGTTCGGTAAGTCGTTGAAGTTCGGAGTGCTTCTATACTTCATAACAAAATTCTAAAGACTACACAAAGCAAAACATCGAACTCTAGAAACTACATGCTCTATTTATAAACATACACTAGTTACAAGTTTATACAAATAACACTCGTATCTGCGGGTATCCAGATGTCGAGTATCCATCAGAACTATCGAGCTTAATCGGATTTTAATACGGTAACAATAAGTTAATAACACAATAATGTTTAAATATTTTCAGTAAAAATATACAAAAGTATTTATTGTTAGTGAAGTTGGTAAAATAGGCCAAGTGCAAGGCGGACCCACGCACGAAGAGTTAAGTACCGTGCCGTAATTAACACTATGCTGTTGCATCTGTGTGTAGTTTAGTAAATAACACTCTTATTTTTAGTATTTATAGGGACCATAATAGCACACAGTAAAATTCTATTATACTTGTCTACCTATTACGCTTCAAGAGATCCAGCTCCGTGTCAAACGAGCGGGCGGATGGCCAGATGGACAAAGGAGTTATAATCCTTAGTGATATAATCCTATGGGCAGAGGGTGCCATCACAGAGGGTACAGAACATCAAAAAGTATAAATCGCATCGAGGAGAGTAATTAAATTCTCGTTCACAATTTTTTGCTCTTTAAAAATATATTATCTTCTTTATATATTAGTTTCTAATGAAAATATTTACATGAAAACATATAATGGAATTGTGTTAATCCGTAAAACATAGAAACAGGATAATAACTACTTGAAAAATGTTAAATTCACAAAATGGATTGAATGAAGTATTGAATATTCCCTTTAATACAATAAAAGTAAACAAGAGTGTGGGTGCCGCGGCGAGGGAGAGTTATTTGTTTTGCGAATTCGGAGCCGACCCGCCCTGGAGTTACCGGTACTCATTGATTGCACTGTTGTTCCCTATGCCTGTATCTAACTTTAAATCGGCGCAACAATGTATCTTAACATCTTCCGCACGTGTAATTGAATAATGTTACCGATTAATGCTTATCTTCAAAATGTTTACAGACCTTAATAGTCTTTTTACAATGATGTTGCGAATGTCTATATAATCAATATACTTTACCGTTTTATTCATGACCATTTCCTTTTAATACTAATGTTTAAGTTTATAAAAAACGTAGCTCCTCGGTAACTTGAGTAACGAGTGATGTACAAAATTAACATAGTTTTATCTCATCGAAGGCAAACAGGCGATCCACGGCCCAAGGACCCGCCACCGCATTGCAGGCGGCCGATAACACAACACGCCTGTCTGTACGTTGCACGACGACCCGCGACTCCGCCATGTCACATAATTATCTTTTAAACACGCCGAAAAATATCGTACTACTACATACACTACCAAACACTACGAGTTCCCATCTAGTGCAGTACAGTTTGATTAATGTTTTAAAAAACTTGGCTGTCATATATGGCAATACTTCCAAATGCATTTTCCATGTATGCGTTTGCAAAGAAATATTTATCATACAAGTTAAGTCGGCGGCTACATCACACGACTGCAATGAGTTATGATGTAATAGATTGAATTCTTATTTGAAGTAGGTAATTCTTATACGTTATACTAATTTCGCCGATTTAGTTTTAAAAATCCACATGCAATATTACGTCTGTCTGATTACGCGAAATTCAAAGACACATAAAATGTTTTTACTTGTACTGTAATATTTTCTCGTTTATATTTTACAGGAATATTTAATAAAATTAACATAGTAAACCAAATCACACTGTATAGAGTAGAGCTTGCATGTTGTGTATAGCTGATAATAAATGATGACTTCGTACATAAATATAGCATTGTCGTACCGGATACAAGGGGTACTTATTCAATAGTTAATTGAAATAGAAATAATCATGGGCAAAACGTAGTATTGTAATAAAGTAAAATTGTTTGTAAGAACTTTTTAGGTGCTGTGAAAACTACAATACCAGGAGATAAAATACATCCAAAGTGGTAGAGCGGGAACTTACTTCACATAAACCACTTGATTCCACATAGTACAAATTACGCACAAAAACACAACACATCACATAAACACGCACAGTCACACAATCGTCTTGAAGGATCACTCGCAAGCAACTGACAATCAAACAAATGTGTTGCACAAATATTGTTATCAACACTCAGCCGTCGAAGAAGCCGGCGATCGAGACAGAGAAGGACAAGAGACGCACTTTATCGGAGAGATTACGGCGGTTTCGATACGTAACCGAAGGTAGGGGACAGGAAACGCGGCGCAAAACATTCGGTGTCCGCCTCACGGCAGCGGACGGCGGAGACGCCGCGCCGGCCGAGCCCTCGCTGCGATTACACATCAATTACCAACCTCGCACGGCTTGTCACCGGGCCGATCGCCAAATCCGAAATGCAACCGTTCACTTTTCGACTGACGCACCTACTCTATCGTACCGGCCCGATGAGTGAACGCACCACCGACTCGTTATAACGAATGGGATGATTAAAGGAACCTCCTCGTTATCGTTTATCGTTACGTTTATTTAATAACGTGTAGTTAAGGGGAATACAATGGCAACGATAAGATAACGAGAACTTAAAGGAACTGATTAGCTAAGCATCGACGTATATTTTTACTACTGCCCCTTGATTGATAGGGACACTTTAAATTCTATTGTTTCAATTTTATTACTTATGTATATTTACGTAAATGATTCTTAATCACTTTTTACATAATTATTTTATATATTTTGCAGCTTTAAACAAAAATATATGCCCGATGGTCCTCTCTGCACAACCGACTATTCGGGTTGTGCAGAGAGGACCATCGGGGAAAATATTTGAAACTCGTTATGTTGGACGAAGTTAAGCCCGTGGAAACGCAATAATTTCCTATAATTAATGTATCCGCAAAACTTAGTACAACAAATATAAAATAATAATACAAAGCGGCTAATGAAACTGATTGTATCTTGCTCGGCTTTCATTATCACAGCATTTCTAAGGATATCGAAACACTCATCACTTTTCAACAAGATAAGTTTGTTATATGACGACTGAAATCGTACATACGCCAAACGTAATTAACGCTGTCATCATTCAAGAATTTTGTTTCGAGGCTTATATCGGATCGTATATACGCGATTAACAGGCAACTAGGAAAACCTTATAATGTGGCAACAGCAATCGGTGCGGCGGGGCCGGCCGCCGACGGACCGTTCGTCGTACATATTCACAACTGCGCGTACGCCCCAACCGCCCTACAGATCGACTGAGCTCCCTATCGCCGAAAGAATTAGATAAAGAATACCCGAAAGATAAATGATGACTAATGGGAAACGCCGACGAATCAGTTGCTACAGATACAATGAGATAAGACTATTGTTTTTAAGAGAAAATCATAGGATGCCAGTATGGCGTTTGTTTGCGTAACAGTGCTCGTTTAAAACGTTTGTTTTGCATGTATTGTATCTGGGTAATGTTATTTCTTACGTACACTTTGATAGCGTACTATCAAATACTTATAATACTGTATATCATGCTTTATTGCATTTTCTACACTTACCCGCTAAATCCGCGACGTTGTTTTCCTGGGCTCGAGGCGCTTACGGCAGGATCGGAAGAGGAATCTGGTAAAGAAACGTTAGATTAAATATCAAGTTACATAGGTAAGACACTAAACATGGTTAAAAAACTATAAAGTCACATTTTATCCCGTTTACAATAGGCGAGCATAACTTTATTAAGGACAGGACTTCGCATGAAAAGTAATTCTTAAAACCGCGATTTTCCTTAACAGAAAATATTTATGTCACCTCAAACAAATCTCAACGTCAACACTAAACATAAATAACGACTGAATACAAATAATTCATGTATTTACCAGAGTGTAATAGTTAATAGACTCGAGCAAATTGCAAATTGTTAATGCGTGTTGAGAGGCGCATTGAGGTTGAATTACAGGGATGCCTTGCGATCGCTGCATTCCGACGAGGACTGCGTTTAATTACGCTATGTTACGATAATATCATACTTAAAACATAATGTCTTTACTTTCAACTGTTAACTACCTACAACAATTTCATGCAAATTTCGTATATCATCTTGGCGTCGGTACAGTTTGCTTCATACATTCAAAGTTCAAACGATACGTAAACATTGAAATGGGAATAATCCATTAAAAAAGTTACTTCATGAATTAATGTCACAATAACAACTTACACTACATGTTTCTGTTTATATATACTGTTAATAAGAATTAAAATATAGCTATACGAAACAACTGAGGAAGTTTTGTTAATTAAAACATATTGAGGTGCGTTCGCCGACGCAACGATCAATACTATTAACAAACAATGGCATACTAAATAACAATTCGACACGACAAGGTGGAACACCTGATCATGACCAAACGTGGGCACATTTAATTCATTTTATGGTGGTATGAATAAATTATTGCCAAATAGCACTTAATTATTAAAAAAGTCAAAAGGCATTTCCATAAACTCCTTAAAAGACAGTATTGTGTTCTCGGACCAATTAGATCCCAATATAGAAGACATAATTAAATTATTATCTACTTTCATATGATCAGTTAGAAACAATGTAGCCTTATATGAATCTTTATAATAGACCGTATATATGTATAGGTAATACGGAAATTAATATTAATATGGTGAACTTAAAATAGATGTGTCTAAAATCATACGCAAAATCTCGTAGTGTACATAATAAATTGTCAAGTTAATGCATTTGCCGATTTCAAATATATAACTATTTACCTAAATACAGAACAGTACCCTACTAAATATGATCATGAACACTAGAACATGGTGGGTTCTGTCGTTCCGCGCCCGCCCACAGCGGCTACCGTCGCCTCACCATGCGCTCGTTCCACCCAGTGAAGCTGATAATTTCACACACGATCACTTCCAGCAAAAACATCACTATCATAGTATAAACCAATTTTAAATGTCAACTGTGTAATTAAACACAGGATCCGCCGAGCTACCATGCCATGTCCTAATCTGCGGGACGTTAGGATGAGAACAATTTGAATGAACAATCTGGATGAGAATACGCCCAGGGGAATCTCTGTACATCATACGACTCAGCCCGTTATAGGGGATCCTGTGGAATGTAGATTCGTAACTACATTTTCTTGAACCTTTAAAGGAAGTGGCCGCAACTAATGTGCCGCAACATTACAGTGCCTACGTGTTACAACTTTCACTACTTCTCTTTCTCTC
The DNA here is from genome assembly GCA_018250455.1 of Polygonus leo. Classification (NCBI taxonomy): domain Eukaryota; kingdom Metazoa; phylum Arthropoda; class Insecta; order Lepidoptera; family Hesperiidae; genus Polygonus; species Polygonus leo. Next base: position 8,698 of record DWNR01004969.1, read on the forward strand.
CAAATCGCTGTGAGATAAACAAGAAGCGCAGCAATGATACGGCTTCTTATGTCGGTAAAAGCGTAACGATTTATCACATTCTATATTCTATTTGTAACAGATTGACTTGAACGTGCGAAACCGGTTGGCGCCCGGCCCAATTGTTATTTTCTCACAACTCCACAATATGGATTGTGGTGATTTCTGAAGAATAACATTATGGTTACATTGTCACAATCGCTCGAAATTATTTGATAAAAGAAAATTTCTCATTAGGAACTACTTGCTATAACATCGATTTTTCAATAGCAAGTATTTTATTTACTCCAAGACGATTTACACTACACATAGGTATTTATGATTTAAAAACTCGTGACCGTTTAAAAATAAACAGACAGGTCTATTTGCTATTTGTACGAGTATCCGGTCAGGATGTACAAACATAAGATTAGATCCAAAATATAGCAACGACGTACAACTGGTATAGATGCGTATACGTCATGTTCGCGAGTGCGTGCCCGCTGCGCGCGGCGACCGCGGCCGGCTCGCGGCTGCGGCTTTGTGTGATACCGATTTTATAATCCAAACATTATATCCGGAATGGTAGGCACTTATCACTAACATTAGCGACTTATCCTTCCTATCCAAATGCCAAATCTTTCCCGTGTTCGATGTTTTTATACGTATAGACATATTAATTATCTATAATCGCATATCAAGAATATAAAATAATTATAACGAAATAGTACTTCTGAATAAAATTGTTCTGAGAATCGTAAAACGCAGACGGTGAATTCCTATTACTATTTGTTTATTTATTTTCTGTTTTGGGTTTCGTTCAAGCTTGTCTACGCTGTGATTTAATGAGCAGGCGGGTAATGAAAGATTTACAAATGTTATTCATTCAGAAGACCGTTGAACGCCACCGCGTACCTACTCCGATAGTAGGTATGTTTATTCTTACAATTGGAATACTTACTTCATTTTAATTCAAATAAATTTAAGAATAACCGTTTTATAAATAAATCTTCAGTAAAATGTGTATCAACTTCGGTGTCCCGTATACCGAACACTTTTCGTAGTAACGGCAGTGGAATAATGTGCCGTGACATTAGGGTCGTTCTGAACATTACCAGCCAAAGTGAGATTGCAATATAAGTAAAATTGCCTCAGAAAAATCTCTCCCATCTAAAGCCCTTTGAAAGGTGTCTTTGCTACTAGTAACGACACAAAATAGCAATTTTTATTTAACGTTGCAGTTGTGCACTTTTTAAGAACTTACTTATAACTAATTGTGAAGTAAGAATCATGAGTAATAGCCCTTACTTAACTCTCAAGTAATAAATTGTAAGTGAGCCGATTAAGTTAATATTCGATTAAGTTAATTGAAAATATCTCACTTGATCATCAAAACTTAGTCAAACAGGAAAAATAATTTACGACATTCATATACTACCAACATAAATATATGTATATTTTAGTAAATTGTAAATTTAGTATAATAAATATAGTATTAAAGTTTTACTAGTACATAATAATCAGTATAAAGTATACTACAATGGCCTAATTAATAGTGGGATGAATCAGCTCCGTGTACGTGAGGCAGTGGTCTTCCTGTCGAGAGTCCTTCGAGTCGCGGGATCACAAGCACACGAGCGAGGGAGGAAGGATCGATTGCAGCGAACGAACTTCTGATTCACTATAGGTATTATTAGATTAGAAAAATATCTTCAACATTAGATAAAAAGTGTTGTAGCCATAATTATAATACAAGGCAAAAGGATAAACTGGCAGTT
>DWNR01004970.1:0-10471 GCA_018250455.1 Polygonus leo
TAATTTATACCGCTGAGAAATCATTCGATGCTCAATTCAACACGTAATCTGATACATATCGAGTAAGAACCTACCTAGAATATCGTACATATAGTACCTCAGATCAGAGAATCTAAGAGATATGTCATTATCGCCAATTAGTATGAATCCGATGCCGGCGACTCATCATTTTTTTATCTTACTAAGTTAGCAAACGAGCATGCAGTCCACCTGTTGGTAGGTGGACACCGCCCATGGACATCATCATCATACCCAAGTACGATTGAATCATACCTAAGTTGAATCACAGATGGCCGAGTCAATTTACTTATTTAAATATTTTTAATAGATATTAATATGGTCACTATAGGATGTTGTTAGGTTAGCTAATTACGTAACGACCTAAGACAGAAGGTCCCTTGAGTAGGGAGTGAATAAATTAATAACCAACTTAGACATGGATCTTACAACTTTGTACGGTAGAAGAACCGCGTTGCGAGACTTGGTTTTTTTACAAGTATTGCTTTTAAAGGATAAGTTTAAAATACGTGAACAAACTAAACTCCCAACTTTGAACGCAACAGGTCGTAATTTATACCGCTGAGAAATCATTCGATGCTCAATTCAACACGTAATCTGATACATATCGAGTAAGAACCTACCTACCTAGAATATCGTACATATAGTAGGTACCTCAGATCAGAGAAGCTAAGAGATATGTGATTGTCGCCATTGGTGATTGCTTTTCTGACTATCTACCTCGCACGTGTCTGGTAAATACTTAGCTACCTCAGATCGCACCGGTTCCTTACTTAGGTGTTCCTACGAGATTCTGTTCCTCTGCCCGTGCCCTATCCGTCTGCCCGTTCTGCTCTTCGCAAGTCCTTACAATTATTCCAGGCCAGTATCTCTTCAATCGTTATATGTAGAAGCCTGATTATACGGTGTTTATTATTATGGCTGCTTTAATGACACAGTTCAAAATTGTTTTTAACATTTTAAGGTAGCAAACGAGCATGCGGTCCACCTTGTGGTAAGTGGTCACTGACGCCCATGGCCATGAGTGATCATCCCCGAGTTCGATTGTATCGTACTTGAGGTCAACACAGAGGTACTGTGGTCAACACAGATGCTTCGCTACTCTTGAGGACTAAGATGTTCGCGTCTATACTGGTATAATAGTGGTTGCCGGCTATACTTAATATAGCCGGCAACCACTATACTACATGAGTTCTACCACGTGATAGAGTGGATTAGTCTTAAGATGGTCGGAAACGAGTTAGCACATCTCCTTGTTTCTTTTATCTGTGGTACGTACAGCCTAGTGCCACTCGCCAACTTTCTCTTGCTGAGCGATTGCCCGGAAGTGAAACGATGTTCCGGGAAAGAAACTCAAAGGATAAGTACTGTACTGTACATATTTGCTTTGAGATAAATATTTCTTAAATTAGGTCAAGCTTTTTGTGAAGAAGATGGTATGTTGTATAAAGGTTTGTAACAGAACGCTATTACTAAGTTTCTACTGTCGGTCAGTCTGTCATCGGGTTGTATCTCTAGAAGTGTAGATGGGTAGGTGGTAGAACTCATGTATTTCGACCGGGGAGGTATCACTGCCACCCTCATAATCCTCCGTGAAGCAATTTATTGTGTTCTGGTTTGAACAGGCGTGGTTGCCTACTATATTTAAACGCGAGGATAGCAGCGCATCTGTGGTCAACCTCGAGTACGATTTTCTTGTACTCGGGGATGATCACTAATGTCCTAATGTCCATGGGTTGCAGTGACCACATACCATCAGGTGGACTGCATGCTCGTTTGCTAAACCTACTTACTAAATCATTGAACTATGTTAAACACATAATGTAGTACAAATTTACCTATTTATTTATCAAACATTTTATCTTACAACCCCATGTGTTAGCTCTTGGTGAAATTTCGCCTTTGGCATACAGAAAAAAACTTTTAGTACTACATTTTAATTTTTTATTTATTATTGATTTAATAATTCAGTCGCCCTCAACGACCTGGGGACGAGAGTCGCTACGCATTTTATTATCTAAATTATATTATGTAGTAACAAATGTTAGCCTATTTAAAGTAAGGATTTATGGCTCAGTTAGTCTAAGGGTCGTTCGCTCCAATAAAAAGGAAATTATATTTGAGACTACAACGAATATTTTCATTTCATTTTCATGTGGTGACTGTTTCTACTGCTTAAACTAATACTGATATCGGAAATTGAGATAGCGAGCTGTACTCTTTTGTGTTAATTTTTATTTGATAGTGTCATTTGGGAAAGCGAGTGAAGAAAAAGGAAGAACTTTTTGAAAATAAAAATGCCACCCTATGTTGGTGATGACGTGTCCCATCTTGGATTAAATCCATCAATTCTGGATTTCATTGTTTATTCGCCTTCTGCCACATCCTAGGGTAAGAGTCGCTGGTAAAATGTATATAATAAATATATACCTACTGTGAATTATAATATGTAGTAACATATGTATGTTAACCTATTTAAAATAAGGGTTTATGTCCTTTGCTCTAATAAAAAGGAAATTACGTCTGTGACTTGTACCGGCATTTTCATTACTCATGTTCATTTTTATATGGTGACTATTATATATTACTATCCGACTGTGTTTCGGTTTGGAGAGGCGTGGTTGCCGGCTATACTTATACACGACGCGAACATCTTAGTCCTCAGCGGTAATAACGCATCTGTGATCAAACTTAGGTACGACTCAATCGTACTTGAGGAAGATTACCGACGTCCATGAGCGGCAGTGACCACTTACCATCAGGTGGACTACATGCTCGTTTGCACCGCGAACAGGTTTACAAAATAAATATGATGCATTAGTACAAAAGGCGGTCTTTGGGTAGGAAAATCAGTCATAGAAGAACTTATTCAACGTAATATAAACGTAAATTTAAAGTATTCTCAGTGGTTTATTTTATATATTTTATATTTTAGAAGTTCAATAAACTTATTACCTTTTTAATATTGTAATTAATTTAAAGAGCCCTCTGAAAATAAATGTTTCCAGCTATATTTCTTTTGTATCTCACTGTACAGAAAGTTGTTAAATGTAAATATTATTTGGGTAATTTTATAGATCGTTCTGTTTTAAAAAATATATCCATCTATAAATGTTATGTTGTTAAATGAATTTTTTTATGATATAAGGACATTATTTTTCGTTGTTAATTTTTTATTTTACACAAAATGATATAGGTGAATTACGATAAAATATTTTTCAAAAAGTTAAAATCTATACTGATAAATAAAATTGGAGTGCTTATGTGCCTATTCATGGTATATATACCAAAATCATTTTTATAAAAATTGTGTATGTCTGTCTGTCTGTTTGTTCCGGCTAATCTCTGGAATGGCTTGACCGATGTTGACGGGACTTTCACTGGCAGATAGCTGATGAAATAAGGAGTAACTTAGGCTACTTTTATTTCAGAATTATATAATATAATATGAGCGCGGACAGAATTCCATGCGGGCGGAGCCGCGGGGACAGCTAGTTCGTATATAAGAAACAATGTATGCTATTAATTATTGCTATTTAACACTTGGGAACACTTTGCAAAACTTTGTTTATTTACTTGCACGCGATCCGTGAAGACAAAGGATCGCAATAATCGAGTGTCGATAACAATTATCGAGCAGCTAACTCCGTACACCACAGTTACTCGTACTTTCAGCAGCTTAAATCATTTAGCTTTAGCTTCTTTTTGAACCATATATACACAATTGAATTCTCAAATGCGTTCGTCTATACCAATATTTACAACGAATATTAAGTAAAAGTATTTTACATACCAAAATATTTTATTATAAAATAAAATTATTTTTTTCCAATTTTATTTAGTCCAAATATCGCAAACTTCATAGTGTTCGTGACATTTTTATTATTTATACCTTTTCAAAAAATACAAAATGCAGATAACAGAAAACATAAATACAATTAGTAGAGAATACATAATCAAGTTAGTCGTTGTGAACATTGCGAAACTTTGTTTATTTACTTCGCCTCAAGACAAAGGATCGCCAGTAATCGAGTGTCGGTAACAATTATCGAGCAGCTAACTTCGTACACTGCAGTCGCACTATTAATAAGCAGAGCATATTAATAGTACACCGATAGAGATTGCTTGCAACAGTTGAAATTGCTATTGGAAAATTAGTAATAGTTAATTATTTTTATTGTATTTTAGGGTTATTTTGACGTAAAGGGTGTCAACCAGACCCTATTACTAAGTCTACGTTGTCCATCTTTCGGTTTGTTCGCCAACTGCATCTCTGTAACTGTAGAACTTGATTGTCTTACAGGGTGTTTATTACGTATATTTAAACAAAAAATATGTTTTTTGTTTAATCAAAATATCCCGAACTCTATAGTGTTCGTTTTTTTGTGATGGGACTGTAGTACAATATCATCAGTACAAAATTACACAAAAACATAATGCTATTAAATTTTAGTTACAAGTTGTGAACACTTCGTAGAACTTTGTATATTTACTTTTAAACAAAGGATCGCCAGTAATCCAGTGTCTATAACAATTATCGAGCGACTAACTTTGTACACTGCAGTCCGATACAATTAATAAGCTTTATCAGTTGTTTTCAGCAGTTCGAACTACTTGTATATTGGATTTAAATTAGTTAGAAATTATAATTTAAACTTCAAGTTATTATTTATTTTATGGTATTGGACTCTTGTCTAAGACTTTTCAAGACAACAACCCTACTTTTACAAACAACTTTAAGAACGTATTAATCGTACCAGAGGTAAACGACCGACACGTTTCAAAATATTTTTAACCTCTGAAGACTATGTAGGACTTAGAACGTGTAGGACGTAGGACGTGTAGAAAAGCATGTTTGCCTCTTGCATAAGTATCGACCACGTCTCTAAGACCGAAATACAAGAATTACTTACGGAGGATTATGAAGGTGATTCCCGGAACTATTTACAGTAGTTCTGCGAGCTTGCTAAAAAGGCTGTGGGAGTTAGCATTTTTAGCGCAAGATTGTTAGTACTTTATTTCTTACTACTAAGTTAGTTTCATTCCAAACAATCTAAAAAAATAACTGCTGCAAAAATTCACGTAGCAATAGTTCCGACAGAATATTTAGATTGTAATATCAAGAAATATTGTTGTTCCCGTCCATAAAAACAAAAGATATATAGTATATTTACAGAAATGCAAGTTGAAAAAATAGTGTTTCAAAATGGAAAAATCCAGCATTTTCATACAAAAATATCAAGTATAAAGTATCTGGTTCACTGGAAAATATTCTTGTTGACGGAATATTCAATTTGTCGGGAATATTCGGGAATTTCAGGGTTTCAAAGGACATCGTTAGTCTTGTCGAGAGCGAGGCATTGTTCCCCGAAGTTGGGGGACTATGCATTTGGCTATTGATTGTTTACCATTGAAGGTGGTGATAGCTTAGTGGTTAGGATTTTGACTTCTCACCCTGGGGTCCTGATGCCATGCATGACTTTCTAAAAATTAAAGCAAATTGGAAGGAAAACATTGTAAGGAGATCAAGTGTATGTCAGGTGGTAGAACTCATGTAGTTCCACCGGGGAGGTACTCATAATCCTCCGTGAAGCAATTTATTGTGTTTCGGTATGGAGAGGCGTGGTTGCCAGCTTGCCATACTTAAACGCGAGGCGAACATCTTAGTCCTCAGGGGTAGCAACGCATCTGTGATCAAACTTAGATATGACTCAATTGTACTTGAGGATGATTACTGATTTCCACGGGTGGCAGTGGCCACTTACCATCAGATGGAATGCATGCTCGTTTGCTACTTTTACACAATAAAAAAAACTATACCTAAGATATATATACCACCCTCAAAATCCTCCGCGAGGCATTTCTGGTGTTGCGGTTTGGTCGCCGTGATTGGCGGCTAAATTTGCTTACGAGGAGACCATATCAGTCCTCAGGGGTGTGTGGTCAATGGTTGTTATTGTTCATGGGCAGTAAGCATTTACCATCAGGTAGACAAAATTCAAAAAGGAGATACAAAACCCGGACACATTCATCGGACTATAATCGTATTTTGAGGTAGACAAATGTCAATGGACGACAGTTATTGTGCTATCAGATGGGCTACATGCTCGTTTTCTACTGCAATCTGTCTTTCGACACTATCGGACACGAACACGTAATATATAGACAGATTTTACCAGATGGTAGAACTCGTTTAGTTCGACTGGGGGGTACCACATACCCTCATAATCCTCCGTGAAGCAATTATTGTGTTTCGGTTTGGAGAGGCGTGTTTGCATCATCATAGTGCATGCATCGGCATCTTAGTCCTCAGGGGTAGCAACGCATCTGTGATCAAACTTAGGTATGATTTAATTGTATTTGAGTATGAGCACTAACGTCCAGGGGCGGCAGTGACCACTTACCATCAGGTAGTGCATGCTAGCTTGCTACCTTTATACGATAAAAAAAGATTTCGCAAAGGATCTACTTTGAATAAAAATTTGAATTTTGCTTTTTTGTTCACCCAACATCTGTTTTGGGGATGCATGTAGTTTGGGATCCATACGAGGTCCTTCTTCATGAATTATTCATCTCTCGAGAGCTAAAGAGACCATCATGCAAACACTAACCTTCAAAACGATTTCCTATACCTACTTATGTTTTTGGTGGTAAATGGCGAATAATGTAGATAGATAGTGATAGATAGTTACCACACGTATCTTAGACTATGTAAGTAATATTAGACCTACCTACCTACCTACTTAACTTACGTTTTCACAGTTTAAAACGAACAAATGAGCCTGTAGTCTCCTGAGAGTATGTGGTCACTGCCGTCCATGAATGTTATCAACCTAAATACCTCCTCTTTTTGTAGTGTAAAACGAGCAAACGAGCCTGCAGTCTCATGAAAGTGTGTGGTCACTGCAATCTGTATTTGGAGTTCAATGGATCAACTCCAATTGTATTTGGAGTTGATCCACGGACGGCAGCTCGACGGCAACACTAACCCCGACTTAAGATGTTTTTCTAGGTTGTACGTATAACCTTGGCCACAAATGTCTCTTAAAAATCGAAACACAAGAACTGCTGCATAGGATTATAAAACTACAAGCGTTTGGCTCAAAAATTCTGAAACGAAACTGATGAAAAAGCAAGCTTACTCGTAAACATAAATTGAGCTTGGCTTTATTATGCAGTATTTTTTGAGATTTTAGTAATATTGGACATCATAAACGTCGAAACAGTATCGGGCGATAAAAATATATTTTTTGGGTGATATATGTCTTCGGGTGCCAAACTTGGCGCGGGTCCACTGGCGCGCTGAAACACTTGGCGATATTGGTGAAACTTTGTTAGTTCCATAATTTGTTGTCAACTGTTATGATTTTCAGTAGCGAATGGCCAAAAAACTTCTTAATACCATAAGCGTTGAAAGTGACCTACTTATAATGTTACTTTTTTGTTATGATAAGCGTAATGGAAATATACACTTTTATTATCGATAATTTTTGTCTATTAGTAGATGAGTGTGGTAGCCATCTCATGGTAAATGGTCAACAGTCCATGGACGTTGTCAACTTCAAATCGACGGTCTTATCGAGGTCAAGAGATTCGTTGCTACTTCAGATGAGTGATATGATCGTTGCTTTTTAAACATGACAGACAACCCCAAACCGTTCTGACCGAAACGCAAATAAATTAACGGTTATGTAGCAGAACAGCATTGGTATTACCACAAACCGTAACGATACAGATTCTAAAATTTTGTAATTAGTAAAGAATCTAGGATGACGAAGAAAGTATTACCAGAAGGCGAAACTGATAAAAAAGACTAGTTCGCTTATAGTACCTCTCTATTCAAAGTATCAAAATAGGCATGCAGACGTCAACCTTCTGATAGTAGACACAAAGGTAGACAGATTTTAAACCTTTCGCAAAAATCCCAACATAACGGTGCTTGTTCAATGAACTCACTAAGGATTACTAAACTTGAGAAGAGTACACATATTTCATTATTATAAATGTTTTTACCATATCCTACCCATTGTTCATTTGTTTGTACAATGTTTTAATCTATATTTTTGTATTTTCAGGTAATTATAACGATGGTGCCCTTTAATGACCCACTGCTGGACACAAGTCTTATCTTCGAATGAGGAGCTACACATCTGCATTACAGTAAGGTTTTTAAATATAACCGCAAATATAGTAAATATCATAGTAAAGTTATTTATTTTAACGTACGTACTATGTAACGTATTACGACCCTGTAATTACGAGTAGTTGATTTGGGAATATTCGAGGAGTAAAATAAATTTAAAAGTTCTTTTTTTATCTTAACCTAGCGATAAGGCAGACGGGCCACCTCATGGTAAGTAGTCACCGTCAAGTAGTAATTTACGTGCTTATTTTGGTTTTACAATCCAACTTAAAACAAATGTTATAATATAACTATGTAAGACCTGGTTAGGAATTAACATACTGAGTATTCTCAAAAAAGGTAAACAAATTCAAGCAGAACCTTAAATCTCTGCGAACGTAGTCGCGGGACAACCGTCCATAAATCATAAAGATGTACATGACACTTATATAACGATATATTAGATAAAGGTAATGTAGAACCTATGTCAGGACGGAAATTAGTTCGGTCAACCTGAAATAGGTCCGCTTGGAGAACTTGTTTGACTTATAGCTAGAAGCGAACAACTTAAAATGTCTAACATTATTCGATCATCGAATAAAAAGTGAATCAGAAATAGCTTACCTAAATTACCTTTGAAGGAGAATGTTTTCAACAATTTATATTTGTCTATTTATACTTATGTGTCTAACACTTGTATCATTAGTTGCATAATTCTGGAGATAAGCGTATCCGAACTTCGTGATACAGGACTTTAAATATTAAAAATGTCGTATTAGATAAGAATTTTAACATGTTACCATCTATATCGATTTGTTACGAATCCATGTCATAACATTAAGATTAATTAGGGCAGCTATTTATATTATCATCCCTTTTCGTAAATATTACAATAAGATAAAATATTTATGTACCCTTTAGAAACCATTTGGGCAAAAAGAGCATCCATGAGACTCGTCCACCCAAAATTTAGAGGCGTTCCTAGCATTCGAACCTGGACCCCGTGTGAAAGGGCGGATTCCCAACCACTGGGCCATCACTGCTTCCCTACATCTTACAACTTCCAATAATCTCAGAATACCTATTAAAGAGCTAGTAAATGAGTAAGATAGATAGTAAGTGTTCACTGCCGCTTATGGATATCAGTAATCATCTCCAAGAACAATTAAATCATACCTAAGTTTGATCACAGATGCGTTGCTACCCCTGAGAACTAAGATGTTCGCCTCGTGTATAAATATAGCCGGCAACCACGCTTCTCTCTCGCTTATCGCATAGCCGTTCGTAGTGAGACAATCTGTATTAGTTGCACGGACGACGGTCAGGGGTGACAGAGGATAATCCACGGGAATTGTATGCCGAATTTATTACTTCCCCCTACTAAATTCGATAACTGGACTTCAATAAAGTACCTTAAGTTAGGTACAGGGTTATTTGTATGGACAATTATTACCCTATTAATAATGATAACATTAATTGCAATTATTGTCAGATTTAAAACTCGGCTGTGCTATCAGAATATGAAAGATCTAGGCCTCGATCGCTTATGTAGACTTTACATACTTGAAATTTGTCTTTGAAAAACTCAATCGTGTTTTAAGGTTTCCTTAAACAGCTTTCGTTCACCATTAAAAAGCAATATAAAAATATAAAATGCAACTGAAAATTCATTTTAAAGATGCTTATAATTTCAAAAATCGAGAATGATGAATGTCTTTGATAAGAATTTAGAATTGACCCAACGCCAAAGTATAGGCCATTTTTGGTTACTGATTGCGTTTTGACTGCTAATAAATAAATAAATAATAATACAAATAAAAGTCTTCGTGACGTCACTTGCATAAAACTTAATTTTATTTCTAACCTGATACTTCAATGATTTAGTGCAAGTGAAAATTAAATACTTAAATTTATTTTTATTTTGAAAATAGGGTATAGGTCACGTGTCTTTGCGAAGGATTTAGGACCAGTCAATAAGCCACAGCTGATCAAGGCCAACAACTGACCGTTTTAACCACAATTATCTAACTTTCCCCACAACTAAATCACTTTCCCACCAACATCCAGGTGCGATGTCAGTAACCTGATAGGCAATATGGCGGGCGGTGCCGGCGCACTCGCTTCACTACACATCGACCACTAGGCTCTGAATTTCGGTACCATGGCTACGTAAGTTCCACCAAGTATGATGTAGTACTAATATCTGTATATACAGGGTGTAACGGAAAGGGTATATCAACTCGAAAGGACTGAGTAGTGTATCTGATACAGAACCTATGTGTGAAGTTTCAGATCGAAAATACGTACTTGGCAAAAAAAAATATTTAAAGA
>DWNR01004971.1:0-10470 GCA_018250455.1 Polygonus leo
GCCACGGATGGTTTTGGGCATATACCGCAAAAGTCAATGTCCTATCTGTACTAAGTACTTATATAGTTATCTGTGAATTTAACTTTGACATTGTACAGTGATCTGTGCTGTGTACCTGCTGGATATTTTAGTAAAATAAAAAAGTATTTGTAAACTCGTTCAAATTTATTATGTATGTTTTTGTTTACATTTAAAAGTGACCAAGAATTTAATATAATTTTCAACTTCCAGGAGCTTTTTTGTTATTTATACATCTTAGAAAATCCTTACAAATGCAGTAAAATAAATTAAATAAGAGCATTGGCAAAGTCACATAAATTATATTGGACGTTTGCAATTATGTCTCCAACACGCGCCGCAGGTCTAGTCATATTCAGATACACTAACCAAATGGTGCAATTTTTATTATTGCAAACTTCTTATGGAGAGCACCATTGGACACCACCGAAAGGTAACAGAATGATTTCCTTCGAATATTTTTTTCAAAATAACTCTGCATATTCTCTAGAATATGTAGGTCTACTATTATCAAAAGCATGTATTTTAGAAGAAGTAGGTATAGTATAGAATAGTAAAATTAGTCTTACAATATTATAACTCTACCAGTTAAAAATGTATTAGGTTCTTGCATCTGAAAAAAAGTGTGAAATTTTGATATAAGGTTTCCTAAAATGTTGTTGTTATATTATCATTTTTTTTTATTAAGAAGGTAATCAGACATCATTACAGCCACCACCAAACTATAACTAAATAAACAACATTTGATTTAAGCTCATAAACCTTTCATTTTTTTATATTTATTCTCACTTACTTTTTTATTTTATGATGTTCTCATATCTTTATTTTAGGACATGTGGATCCTGGTGAATCAGACTGGATCACAGCATTGAGGGAGACAAAAGAAGAGGCCGGTGTGTCTGAAAATGAGCTGGAGGTATATATATATGCATAATGTCTTTAGTCTACTTTTCTAATAAACTTTGTTTCCATACATAAATGTAGAAGCTTATTATAATCTTTATATATGAAAATCTTGTGTCATAACATTTGTCTGGGCTAATTCATGAAATAGGCAGATTAATTTGAATGGAATTTTGCACAAATAAGTAACTTTGTCCAACTTAAAATAAAGGCTATATTTTATTTTGATTAATGACCTAAATCTCAACCTCATTTTCAGATATACAAAGATGTATCAAAAACATTAAACTATCAGGTGAAGGGTAAGCCAAAAGCTGTAGTATACTGGTTGGCAAAGCTGAAGAATCCTGAAGGAAAAATCACCCTTTCAGATGAACACCAAGATTTGAAATGGTTGGGTCTCCAACAAGCTCAAGATTTATCTGGTTTTGAAGACATGAAGCAATTGCTTGCAGAATTTCATGAAAAGGCTGTCAAACTTGTATAATTCCTATATAAATATGTATTATTTAAAAAAAATGTGGTCGCTATGTAGATAGTTTGAAATAAAGTGTACAAAAATTCTTTAATGACATTTAATTGAATAAACATTTCCTCTTGATTAATAACAGTGCAGGCAAAAAGTTAACAATTACCTTTTGAAATGTTATGATATCCTCAATACACATGCTACTGATTGTGATACCAATCAAGTCACTATTACTAAGTACTTATATAGTTATCTGTGTCTATGACTTCGATTTAATTAGAAAACATATTGAAGTTTCAAATTCAAGTTGCATTTTTCAAAAAAAAGAAAATGGCCAACCTTGACATAGACCTGTGTACAAGTCAAGTCAAATCTAACCTACTTTAAGATCCCACATTTTAAATAACAGCAATAAAATTGTTATAGGTATCCAGTAAAACAAAGGAATAGAGTTTTATACATGTTCACAATGTTATTTTGTTCCTATAAATACATATTTGAACTTTGTACAGAACTTGGCACTCATTTAGATCTCCATTCTTTTTGCGGCGAAGCCCACAGCCAAGCATAGTTTTTGTATTGATCTTGGCTCTCCTTTTTTACATATATGTTTTTGGTGGGATAATATTTCTGCAACAAAGCATGTAAGGTTTTAATATGTCTGATTTTGAAATTTGTATTTTCTTGAATACTAGTTTTTCTTCGATCATCACAAAATCAAATAGTCATAAGTATATTTTTGCCCGTTTGCGTATTTTCATGTATTGTTCTTAGTGCTTAATATTTCTGCAACAAAGCATGTAAGATTTTAATATGTCTGAATTCTTACGGCGCGTGGTTTCATTGTTTCTCCACTGCAGCCCACTTCGCTGAATAATACATTCTCCGCAAATTATGACAGTTGACAAAATAGTTCTTTTTGGATATAATACGCGCCCATTTTGGTTTTCACTGCTTTTCACACGTTAAAGTGTTAAAATTGTATACGCATTGTTGTTTCTTTTGGAAATGTTATTTTTTTATTCCTAACCTAACGATGCTCGTGTATAACGAGGCCAACATCTTAGTTCTCAGGGGTAGCGACGCATCAGTGATCAAACTTAGGTATGATTTATTTGTGCTTGGGGACGATTACTGATTTCCATGGGTGACAGCGACCACTTACCAAAAGATGGAATGCATGCTCCTTTGCTACCTTCATACCTACAATCAACAAGAAAAAATCTTTAATGCCAAGGAGCATAATATGAATAAGGAAGCGCCCTTTTGGTTTTTGTACGGTGTATTAGTTACTTGCTTCTGCCAGCAGTTTCGCGCTGCACGCGGTAATACCTATACAATTATGTCGTCTATTTCAATTTGCAATACATATTTGCTTTCTGGAAAAATGTATCCTTATACCCTTTTTGGTAGGCATCCGTGGTGGGTTGTGTGTGCAAAGTTCTTAATCACGGGTTGAGTTCAAGCGTGAAGGCATATCGAACAAAGTCTCATTCGTATTTATAATTTTAGTTAGCATATTGTTAAGCACATTTTATAATTTAAAAACAGCTAATTAAAATTTCAACTTCAAATCTGTACATTCAATATTTTCACTAGAATTGCAACACAGCTTACCGTGTTCACTGAAAACGATGACTAATTTTTCCGATATGAATCCAAATGGAATTTCAGTATCGCATCGGCGTAATCTGTATTAATTCCGGCATTAAATGGAAACATGGACATAAGCTCAACTATTGAAATCAATTCGGCAATAACGCAAATCCTCGGTCGAGATATGATAATCGGATGTATGAATATCGCGTCGGATGCATCGGGTCTCGCTCGAGTAATTAAAAAACATATTAAGGACATGTTGGTCTACGAGATTCCGTTTCGCTTTGAGCCAGTAATCGGATTAGCGAGCGCTTTAATAAATTGAGATTTCGGCAAGAATTTCCAAATTGCTGACGGGCCATTTTTAAGGCTTTAAAAGACCCAATAACGGCCGCTCTGGTTTTAATTCGTCCGACAAATTATAAGCGCTCCGGTTTTAATTCGGTGATTAGATGTCAGTGTCGGGCGAATTATGGGCGATATTATAGCAATTACGTGGCGATTGGGCAAACCGCTCGACGTCGAGAGCGATTGCCCGAAATCGCTTATTCACGCCCGCTAGTTGCCTGGTTAGCAGCTGGTGGGCCGGCACAAGGCTCAGGCAACAGCGGTTAAGTATTGTATTATGCATTGATAAACAAACTTCTAAGTAGACAATAGCGTGTTAACATATTGAGCTCATTTTTTATCGTATAAAAGTAACAAACGAAAATGCAGTCCACCTGACGGTAAGGGGTCACTATCGCTCACGGATATTATTAGTAAGATCAAGAATAAGATGTTAGTCTCGATAGCCAGCATCAATGCCTCTCCAAACGAAAAGACTAAACTTGCTTCACGGAGGATGATGAGGGTAACGGTATCTCCCCGGTAGAACCACACGAGTTCTACCATCTGGAAATTTCTTATTATAACCTAATTATAATGACAGATTAAACTTTATAAGTAGAGATCACGATATTCTATATTAATCTCTACAAAATTAAGTAAAGACACTTTATACCTTACTTAATTATGACTTCTGTTGTAACAATCTATCGAACTATTTTAATTACTTCGATATATTATAAGCTATACTTTACTGAGTAATACTATCAAGATGTTATCAAAATAGACCGATATACTAACTTTAAAGATTTATTGTCAATTTTCAACCAAAAATATTCTTCAAACCTACATTTTTTCATTTCTAAACCTAGCGATAAGGCAGACGGGCTACCTGATGGTTAGTAGTCACCGTCGTCTATGGACATCTACAGCACCAGAGGGACCGCCAATGCATCGCCGGCTTTGGAGGAGAGTTCTTTTCTTCTTTTCTTTTTTTCTTTTCTTTTAAATTTTCTCCGCTAACTTATCGGTTCCTCTCCCTCTCTTCCCTTGCCCCACACAAGCCCAGCAGCGTATAATTTCCCCGCGACATGGCCTGTCTTGTTTATTTTACTCGCTGTCGGAAGTCGCCTCATTCTCTCGTTAACATTATATTTTCATTACTACCCTCGATCATTGTTAGTGACTTGCGCAATTCTGTACAACGTTTTGTTGTAAATTGAAGCCTTTTTAAACGGAAGCGCCATTTCCGCCAATCATGTTCAATCATTTCGCTTTGTTATCTTGTCATTCGGAACGCTAGGTGTGCCCTTATGTTCTAATTGACATTTAATTATAAAAATATCAGTACTTTATAGCAAATGCTGTAACGAATTCATAACTAAAATTATTAATTAATTACCCTCTCAATATTTTGGTTTTGACTATATGTTACATACAACAGATATGTTACCTCTATACTTAATTACTAAGACATAATTATTGGATTGCGTGAAAACATGTGGCTCGAACGAGTCTTATGAAGAATTCTATTCTTATCACACTTTTAACGACAATAATTTACTATCTCTTTTCATCGCTTTGATTCGAATCACAGCCGTTTGCATGTTCACTTTTTAAACATTAGTAACAAAATTTACTGTATTTAATATAATTGACTATATGAATTTTATTTATTGGATTTAAAAGAACTGCATACAATTATTTATTTACTGTGCAGTTCAAATGATGTTTTCAGTACAACGGTCGCAAAATGGCACGTTATTTTCTGTCACCGCTTTTAGAGCTCCCAACAGAATTGCTGCCTGTTTCTCCTAAACGGCAATTGAATTGTTGCCAATGTGTTGACCGATGCTCTTACCTTTTCGAGTCTAATTTTGTAAAACTGCACTAACTCGGGAATAAGGTGAAATATTTTCTTTTCCAAACGAGCGGTACATAACAGGTTTATTCGATTCGCCCTCGGATTAGGGTAAATGTCTGGGACGAGGGGAAAGACGTAAAGAGGAAATAAAATTCAGTTATGAAGTATGAAATCGCGCCGATATTGATTTTGCGCCGGGAAGGTGATCCGTCCCTTTTGGGTAACTGGCTAAGGCTTTTATTGCATCGTTCGTTGACCCCTGTGTAGGATCATTTACGAGAATGAATTTAGTATCTTAAACTCGATCTACCTGTTTGTATTAATTACGCAAAATTTTCGAAACTTGTTTGTGTTGAAGTTTAAGTGTATTGAGATAGACTTGTAGTTAAAAATCCGACCACTTACACCGAGGGTTCTGGTTCGAATATCAGGTACGCATTTCTGTCGCACAAATTCAAATGCAATTTTCAAATTGTAGCGCATTCAAATTAAAGTTTCAGCTTTTCAGTAAAGAAAATAATCGTGATGAACATAACTTAGATGTGTAGGTTCCCTAACGGTGTTTTCCTGATTTTTAAAAAAGATCTTAAGAATCTGAAGTCCACCAATTGGCCAGTGCGGTGAACTATCTCCTAAATCCTTCCGAATGTAAGAACATGTCTAGCAGACAACACTTTATTATGCCTTTATCTTTTTAATAGTTTATTTAACAGCAATAACACTAGTAAAGGATGAAATGGAGTGAAATAATTAGTAATTGGAAAAGAAACTATACTTAAGTGTCATAAAGCTCAAAACTGTATTTACGTGAAGTCGGTCATTACCCAATATTACCCGCAAAAGCAAATCTTCTCTATATATAAAGATATTACACCATTCCCTATTATGTTTGAATTCTACCTCACTATTATTTTACAAGACGTGCGTTTCATTTTGCAATATAACCTGTACTTTCTCTAAACGTTAAAACAGCGATTGGCCAAGAGATGGATCGGAATGGTAGTAATCATCGTAATGAACATAATGTGCACTTACAGACGGTCAATCGACTTCATGTCCAATTAGGCGTTTATTGGTATGTAATCTTTGGTCTTCAAATGAATGTGTATCTAGTGTCTGTGCTTATAAATGTTTGATCTTGTACGTTAGACTTACTTTAGAAATGTTCTGAGATTCTTAAAATTTTGACATAAAGGTAGGTATTATTAGGTAAATCCTTTTATTATTACAGTAAAAGAAATACTTAGGTAGTGCTTGCAATTAATCTTACAATATTAAAATACATTGCAATTATGTGTTCATTGTACAGCAAATTCTTTTGTACTACAGCCTACTACAGCCTAATCAGAGTAAGTTGGAGACACTGATCTTTTGTACAGCCTCTTTAGCAGTTTCAACAAAAGACAGGAGACAAAACGCTTGCGAACGATTCAATTAGGTACATATACAATATTAAAAAAATAACAACAACTCCCCGACACCCAGAATGAAAGTTTTATGCTATTGAATTATAAACGTTTCTTTTACAATAATCAGGATTCTTGGTTTTGACTACAAGTCATAAAACTAAATTTTATGGCAATTGAAGTAATATATTATACTAATATAAAGTTTCAATGCGGTAGTAAATAATCCAATAAGCATTGAAACTGAATTATACCAATTAGTTATTAATTTAAGTGGTCATGACGTGACACAAATTTAATTTCTTTGATGACAACCTCGAAGTTTGTTATTGAAAGCCACAAGAAATTGGAACACGGGAAGTAAGTTAATTGACGTGCCGGGTCAGTCGATGCGACCCCGCTAATTACTATGGACGCAAGAATTGCTTAATAAGCGGGTAGACCGTCGCCACGCGCGTCAATTACCCACAAAACGAACGCTCAAACCGTCACCTCTAACCGCGTATTAACTTATTGACTAATCAAAATGTGTCCGACGCACCCCCAAATTGAATAATAACCTGTTAAGGCGAGGCGAGACGAGGCTTCGCCACCGAGCGACGTCATTGTGCCGCAAATTGCCGCCAAATTGGGAACAGACTCGCAATCGCAACTCCATTTAGCGAGCGCCTGCACCTGATTGGTCGACACGCCCGCCGCGCGCCCCGTTCGAAAACTCCATTCAAAGCCCACCGAAGAAATGAAATTATGCACTCCGTAAATAAGAACGCCTTTGTGGCTCACTCGCCTTATTTAAACTGTCACCGGTTTCAGAACGAGTCCTTTGCCGTAATGAAATTGCTGACTGTCCGGCGGATGACGGCGTCATTTGAGCTGAATGCTGATAAATTGAGGCCACCGAGGTCGGTCGCGAGGCTCGGGCAATCAATTAGTTGTGCCGAAGTGTGTTAAGCAAATCAATGAGTGTGACGCCAAGATATGACGACGAACAGCTGATTAATACTGAGCACGTCTATATTATATCATCGTTGCTTCGGTTATTTCACTCTAGGATAATTAATATATGAAGGCTTATGAATTCATGAATAAACAAAGAATAGTACTACTGCATTAATTCTCGTGATAGCATTCACGTTTTGCTATTACCTACCGTTTGTAAGTTCTCCTATCGATTATAGAAAAAACATAATTTAACCAATAGAATTACATATAAACAGCTGTATAAACACTGCTAAAGGTAGTAGTCGGATTATTGACTTAGAATTGAATAGGTACGAACGAAACTAGATAAAACTAGTTTAAAATATATTATTTATTATATGAACTAAAATAATCAAAAGATACATTTAAATATCACTCCTCAAATTATCAGAATAACAAAACGATCACATTCAATTATAGTATTTGAAACAGCGGGCCGAGCACGCTTCCCTGAGGGACACCGTCTCTGGGGAGCGCCGCTTAGCACCTTGATTGTAACATTCTGTTAGCGAAAGCGTAATCCCCTTTGTGTGGCAGATTAGATATTGTAGGGGGATATAAGAGCTCTCTTTTTTATTTAGTGTACCGTGTTAATACACACAAATGTTTGGGCAGACGTGCCAAACGCTCGCTAGGGGAACGTGTAACTTGTAATGGTATTGCAAAATAATGTATCGATGGACTTTTATCACTTTAACTTACGTTAATGATATGATTAGTTTCAAATATATCAATATTTTCTTTCACTTCACAGGTTATTTATTATGTAGTCACTTTAAAATGGCTACAGGACAATAGTATGCTAGGAACTTTCTAGGAACGTTAACAGTCGATATTTATAAATTTCGGTTATAATCATTTGTCACCTAAATTATGATAATCGGAAAGTTAAAAATTATAGACCACCAGCTCGTTAGTTCATGTAAAAAGCTGTAATATGTAGAACTTACCGCGTTTAATTAGCAATGAAACAAAACAAACTAACTCGTGGTATGTTCCGTTGGAAAATTGCCCGTTGTTATTAGGGTTAGCTTCCTAACTCCAATCCTCCATGTGGAGCTATAGAATCCCGCCGTACCCAACAAATTGTTTCACAAGCGTTACAAATACGACCCTTAAACTAATGCGACCAGTCGGCCGTGACCTCTCGGCTTCTCATTGTTACTCCAGAGACTGAAGAGGTCAGGGGCCTGATGTAATTGGGGATTGTCACATACAAGTAATAAATTGTCGGGTGGGAGTAATTCGCTCGCACGGGCGCTACGCATCATTAACGAGCGTGAATGTGCTGCCAAATTAACAATTATACGGAACCTTTGTGCCTCTATGTTAATTAGGAAATTCGGAGTTGCGTGCCATGTTTATACGTAGCTATATCCGTGCTAATTACTGTGTTGTGCAGTCGTTTCAGTGGAAATGCTCCCGTGTAGTTTGTAGCTTCGTTTAATGACATGGTGTAGGTAATCCAGGTAGAGTATAAGTATCAGATACCATGTTTTAATTACATTTATTCAAAAACCTTATTTAAATCTATTTCTGTACGTCCCTTTGAGGTACACATACATTTCATATATACATTTATCAAAATATTAAATGATTAGAGTATAATACAACATTACATTTAAAATTATTTAAACTTTTGCCAATTGGTAGAACTCCTGTAGTTCGTCCGGGGAGTTACCACCGCCACCCTTATCATTCTCCGTGAAGCAAGTCTTGCCTTTCGGGTTCTTAAGGAGTAGGTGCTGGCTATGCTTACGAAAGTGTCGAACATCTTAGTCCTCAGGAGTAGCAACGGATCTGTGGTCAGCCACAGGTACAATTAAATCGTACTTGAAAATGACTAATGTCAATGAACACGCTAATCTCAAGAACTAATTAAAAAATATTTTTGTGTTGAATAGTCCATTTATTGAGGAGACTAGGCTGTATAACATCACGCTGTGACCAATAGGAGCGGAATATTAATGAAAAATGTTGCAAAAACGGGGAAAATTTGAAACACTGTGTCTTATATGACGCAAACGAAGTTGTGCGGGTCAGCGGTAATATATAAATGCGGAATATTACAAAGTAATTTAATCATACTTTATAAACATGAATTTCCGTTTATTCGGGAATTTAGAAGCAGTAAATAATAATCAACTTATTACTACTACGACTCAGGAAAGAAATAGACTAAGCATTCTGGATTTAGCAGAAGTCAAATAATATAAGCAATCAAGTTCTCCACAGATCTGATAACAAAAGGGTAAAATCCTAATCATTCTAGATTTACCGGATTTACCGGACCATAGGCCTCAAGCAGTATTTCCAACGAAGTAATCCGCCGTTCGGGACTAATCCGTCCACAATTACTCTGTCACCGCACAGGCACCCATCAATAACAGGGCTTCACGTGGACAGTCCAACTAAATTGAGGAATTGGAAAACCTTGGAAATAAAGTCTTTGTTTGAAAATGACAAATCTCCCGATAATGATTCTATATTTTTTAGATTAGTAACCGCCAAAATTGATCAGTTATCATACATTATCTTATATATTGTATATATCTTATATATATATTGTAGTATGTATCTTATATATTGTAGTGGCCACGTAGCGCTTGTTTAGATATACGTAAGTAATATGTGTTTCTGTTAGAATGATGCAGTAATATATACATACGTCACATTATAATAGGCCACCGTGCCATCTAAATACGCAGAAATTATGATGCATCTGTAGCTTCGAATAGGACTAACATAAACATACTAGCGATGGATACCTACATGGACTACGACTAATTTTAACAAACAGTCCTCAATCCCATAGTAACGAACGAACTCTTAGGGTGGGTTGTTTCAACTTATCTTTACAGACGTGTAAACGTTAAAAATGGCGCTAACTATCGTCAAAGTAT
>DWNR01004972.1:0-10470 GCA_018250455.1 Polygonus leo
ACCCCTGTACCAAATTTCATGTTTCTAGGTGCAGTAGTTTCGGCTGCGCGTTGATATGTCAGTCAATTAATCAGTTTTGCCTTTTATATATATAGATATTTTATGCATCGTTTTTCGTGTATTTTAAAGAATTCCCATTATTCACTTGCCTTCAACCATAGAGTACTTTAAACATGTCACTATAACTGCACTTATGTAGAAATCAAGAAGATTAATAAATTAAATACTATAATAGTACATACTAAGTGCAGATGTTTTAATTTATCTTTTTAAAATAGTTTTTATTAAATGCCGAATTATTATCACAGACTTATAGGTTTATATAATACTATAGATTCATTATGGCTGCGTTCTGGTTTTCTGTCACTTTTTTTTTTATGAATTTGTCATTTCTGTTCTGTCACTGTCAGCCAGAATCAACGCTGCGCAGCCGCGCATTGGCGTTTTGGATTCGGGAGTGAAAAACGCTCAATTCGCAAAATGGCGGACGGAGGCGTGGATATAGATCTCTACGCCGATGATATTGAATCGGATTTTAATCGGCAGGTAAGTAAAAATATGCCAAAAAGTAGAATTAACCTCGTACGATATTTTTGTTGTATTAATTGTTAGGTCTTCTACGAGTTTGGTGTAAAATTGTTAGTGGTGCAGCGGTAAAATAAAATGGCGGTGCGGCATCTTTCAGGACGACTTCGGAGGCGACAACGTCGATTTGTACGACGACGTGATAGCCGCGCCAGCTTCGAAGCCCGACGACGGCGACGGCCCTCCAAACTCCGCGGCGCCGCAGCACCCACCGGAGGAGACCAACGGCGGGGCGCCCTATCACAACAACGCCTCAAATCATCATCATGGCCGACGCTTCCAACTTTACGTCGGCAACCTAACCTGGGTTTGTACATGACTTTGTTCTCTAAAACATAATGTAAATATAGGATCGAGTTTACGATTATCAAGCCTGATATCTGGTTTGCATTGTGAAGTTATAAAGTATCGGTATCAGTGACGTAAGGGCGTGTGTTTGCTCCTTTATAACTAATTTTTCATATTATATGATACATGGTATTTTTAAAATTTTAATGTAACAATTTTATTGTCAGAGAGAGAACATTCAATTTGTTTACAATGTTATATTTGTAACCATTAGTGTTTGTATTAAAAAGTCTTATACATAAATAAATATTTTACATTATAACATTGCAATTAAAGTGTACTTGTTAATAGTTTGGCATGTGGGTTTGATATTCATTGTTTGAACATTTATGGTTAATTTATTTTTATATACAACAACATGTGTAAAGATTGTATTAAGCTATGCATAAAAACATAGGAATTGCAAGAAGATTATCGATACATTATAACTTCACTTTATTCGCTCAAGAGATATCAGGCGGGCTGTTATTTGCTTAATCTGAGGTATCCAAACATAAGTATGAATCAGTAAAAGTTATTACAGTTCCCCCTAAAATTGGGGATTTGTTGTTAGGCAAATTTATTAGGAATTTAGATTAAACAGTGATTAGAAATTTCTTAATTACATTTGAAATTTGTCACCAAAATTAATTGTATTGGAGTTTTGCATGCAATCACACTATGCATCACACAAAAATATAACGCTTAAGCAAATGGCAGCCCAATATTGTATAGTAACCAAATTAAAATGAGAATGTGGCACATTTAATAATTCAGCTGAAAACGGTCTTTATCAATAAAGTTTGAAATTAACCTATTGGTAACAAAAGGGGTGTATGTACATTAAAAGTTCATAATGTGAAAATTATACTTCGAGCGTGTTTATTTCAATTCAAATGATCCACATTCATATTAAAGCACTTGTGATGTACTTATATTTTATTGTACAGTGTGCTGTTATTATTTAAAATAAATAAAGCACAGTTATTTAAAGGATACATTATCTACATAAATTAATTTGGTTGCATACATCATAAATGTGGTGTGCATCTGAGAAGCATTGACGATAAGAATTTGGAAATGAAAGAATGTTCGCCTCATATGAAAATATGATAATTTTAGAGTTCAAATTTCTTGAGACACACTTATTTGTTGAGTTCACACAAATTTTATTTTGTTTTATTTAAATAATGAGAAAGTATAAAACAAAATTGAAGAGGTTTAAAATCTTGTAATTTTTGAAAAGGATGTAATTTTATTATGTTATAGGAATACATAAAAAATATGCTAAACCAATTTAAATATATGAGTGTACTAAAATTTAATTTAATATATTTAATATGTTGGTTGTGTGTAAGCATTTGCGGCGTACATATTCGGATTTTCCAAACATTAATATTCTCCACTTTTGCCTCAGAACCACAGCACTCATTTTTATATAAGTTATGTTTGGCTAAACACTATATTAAATATGCTATTATTAAGATAAATAGTATTGATGTAGCATCAAATTTTGTAAGTCATGTCAATTATAGGTAATGAAACGGATTCCAACCTATTTGGATTCCAACGTATTTTCTGTTAAGTATTTATTCATAACACACTAGTTTTTTACTCCGTGTTGTATGTTATAAAGATTTATTTTTATCATTATTTTAATTGACAGATTTAATTAAACAATCATCTAAACTTTGACTATAATTATGATGCCACATTGATAACTACAAATTGAAATGAATTCTTCAATAGTTTGCTGTCATTTTGTTAGACTTTGTCAATGATTTAACGTGTCTATATTTTTCTTATTTGATTCTGAAAATCGCAACATAAATTATTATTTAAAAAGATAACCAGTCACAGTTTTGATTAATAATTTTAAAAAATATCTATCATTTTGTTGTTCTTACATATAATTAAGAATTTATACCACTAGTATTATTAACAAACTAAAGTAATCTTTTTGCTTTAAGTTTCCTTAAGTTTTCCATATAGATAGATTATTTAATAATTTGTAGTGAAATACTTATTTATTGTCATTATGTAATAATATTGTACTGCAAGTTAAGTAAAAAATGCAGATTTAATTAATGAACAAAACTAAGAATATTAATCATTCTAAAAACATATTTATTTTCTTTTTCCAAATAGGAAGTTGACAAGTCTGTTTGTAGGATTAGTGGACTCGAAATATTTTTGCTTTTTTTTTCATTGTGTCAATAATTGACATGTGCTGTAGAATTATTTTTTATTGTTACATTTTCCTTATGTTGTCTGTGAGTGCATTCTCTAGAAATTCTGAAATGAGAAAGTTATCGCTGTTAATAATTCAAAAATAAATCCCCCCAAGACATATTTATAAATGAACTGTTATGATTACACATGTTATGGTTTGTACTGAGAGTTTTCAAATACAAGTAGAGTTTTAGCTATAGATTAGATTTTAGTATTGGAAGCTTAGATTTATTGATTCCATCTGTACCTATACTTTTAAAATACTAGTATTTAGTACCATGTTACAAGATTGCTTCAGAGTATTCAATAAAGTTAATATATTTATATTAATATGAACAATATAAATGATAAACTGTGTAGGTGTTTGCAAATTTGCACAAAATTTTGCTTTGTAGTTGAATCAAATTTTAGTTATTGCACAAGTGCTGTTACATTTAATGAAAATTTAAATCGCAAATGTGTTTGTACTCTATCTGCTGAATTTTTTTATGTACCTATATATAAATATTAGAATGTCCATTCTATCTATAATTTGTTGTCTATTGATATTGTGTGCCTACAGTACCTACCATAACATGATATTTTTTATGCATAGAATGTCCCATATATAATTGTGTTTGACTCGCATATATATTGTGCATGTGAAGATGAGAATGTTGATGTTTGCAGCTGATTTTATGGATGAAGAATGAATAGTTGTTGTATGTATTTTTATGTATACTAATTTTGTAACAGTATTTATATAAAATAATGGCTATATGGCCAAATGAAATAAACAATGTTCAGAATCGTTTTAAACCTTAAAGTAAGAAGTATAGGAAAATTGATTGTATAGGTAAGATATATTTGGTTATATGGATTACAACTAATGAAAAAAAATAGGTGTGTCAGTTAAAAGAAAAGTTCAAAATGACATTTTCCATCTTTAGATACTTATGCCTGGTTAATAACAATTTGTCATTAAAACTTTTTAACTCATAGACCAAACAAAAAACTGGCATAGGGAAGGATAGTAATTGATATAATTTTATGTATGTTTTTATTGGAACCTATTATTTACTTTTTATAGAATAAATAATGGGTCTGATGTTTTTTTTTATTGTGATGTCTTCCACACATGAATGTCAACAATAGAGACAGTGTCGTTATTACAATTATCACTATAAACATGTTGGAACAAATGCTTACGATTTAAAAACGAATATTCTAAGTTCACACATAGTTTGTTGATAGCATTTATAACCAGAATTTTGGAGTATTCATGGAGTTAATTTCATTTTATATCTCTAAATAATTTAACTCTACAATTCTGGTTCTTAACTTGTGTCTTTACTAATATTTCCTTCTATCAGGTTTCAAAGAGGTAAGATATTTATGCTTGTTACTTGTAGCTGTGTGTTTTTCACATTTATATGTATTGTATTTTTATTTTATTTTCTATTTTTTTTTGTGCAAATAGCTCATGTGACCAGTCATGTGCATTGTATACTAAGTGACGTACGAGCTTACATACAGGTCAAAATATTTATATTTATTTTAAAGATAAACAAGCCCTAATAAAATTGGGTATTATTCAGTGGAAGGAAATCTTACACATAAAAACTATCAAAATGTCACTTTGTGGTGTAGTAATAATTATTGTATTAAATATCCAAATCATATAAACTTTTATTGATTAAATTTACAGACTAATATTTTATGAAACTAATATCATTATCGTTATTAATAATTTAAATGCGCGTTTTTCATGTTATGACTTATTGCTGTAATTTTATAACATTAGAAAGATTGTGTAGAACAATTGGGTGTACTTAGTATCGTGTAAACTTATTTCTGAAGTAATTGTTATTAACTCAAACATAATATCTTTCCCTGTAAATAATTTTTATGACAAAATTTTCGTCAAACTTATCTTTTTGAAGTTGTTCAACAATTCAGATATATAATATTCTGTAGTGTTTAATTAATGTGCCATTATAGATATAATTTAAACCTACATTTTGTGACACTGAATAACACAATATGTTTAATATTAAAATAGGGAAAATAACTTTATTTTTACAAGTAAATGTAAAATAATATTAAGCTATTGCACTTTCTAAAAGCCTATTAACTGTCTGCTTTCCTTCATTATTGTCAAGAAGGAACTCGGTTTCTCATATTATATAGTATGTTTGGCTAGCAGAAATTGTGGGCTGCTTTTAGTATAATTGCCGTTAAATATTATTGATTGCCATAAAAGACTGTGATATTGAAAATAAAAAAATGGTTACAAAAAAACTGTTTCCTTTTCACCCAACGTTACCTGCTATCAGGAGATGTTAAGATTGCGGTTTACATATTTTCGAAAAGTCGTATGATTGAATGGGATAGGAATATGAGGAGAAGGATTGGATGCAGTATATTTATAAATTTTATCGTAAGGACGAAAGGAATGATATAGTCTTTCTCTGTGGTAGGATTTTACCGTGATTCGTAGGGTCCGAAATATCGTGAGGTCGGTTTGAGTTAAGGGCGTTCTGATAGGTTTACACATTCGGAAAAATCTCTGGCGCTTACCATGAGGTACGTGAATATATAAGTACAAAACACGCGAAATGTTCGCCATAATATATTATTATTGCGTATTGGTCCCGCGTGAGTATGTTCCTTAGTTTTGAATGGAATGTTTGCAGTGGGCGACGGATCAAGATATAGCTAACGCCGTTGCGGATGTGGGCGTAACGGACTTCCAAGATGTGAAGTTCTTCGAAAACAGGGCAAATGGACAGTCAAAGGGCTTCTGCGTCATATCCCTTGGCTCTGACCAATCTATGAGGATGGTCATGGACCGCTTGGGCAAGAAAGAAATTCATGGGCAGCATCCGGTCGTCACATTGCCCACTAAACAGGTAACCATAAATATTCGTATAGCTAATAGTTTGAAGGTCAAAGCAAAAATAATTACGCATGGAAAATACATAGATTCTAAAACTGTGATGAGATTCACAGAGAGTAAAATAAAATCTCATTCATTGCGATAGGTACCTTTATCAACTTTGATTTTTTCAATTTAAAGTTCTATCTTTGGTTCGATTATTTCCTATGGATACGAAAATTTTATTTACATATCAATGAAAATATACCCATATATTATTAGATTCCATGTAGTGAAAGTAGGAAATAAGCACAAATAATTTCATATGAAGTTCCTATGGAGTCGCTAATGCACCTCAAAACAACATAGAGCCTTATATTGTAGAGGATAAGTCGATCCCAGATGCGGCACTGCCCATCAGGGTTTAGTTAGGAAGCCTTGTATGTTTGAATTCGACTAAAATATCAGCGGTTATATTATTTTTTGTTGACTTAAAATGGGTGTGGCGGTAACGACGTAAGTGCGCTCCACTTTTAGCTAATGTGATTTTGAAAGCAATAATAATATACATAGACATAAATAAAGTTTAATTTATACTTATACTTTATTATCGCCCAAGATAGACAGCATCGTTTCAGATTCTTATGTCAATAAAGGGATGCAGCAAAAATAATCTCTTTGAAACATGACTCATATATACCAAGTTGATTTTAGCAATGTGATGTCAATAGTAAAAAATAATATTTGGATAGTAGAACAACATTTGGCGTTAATTTTGCTCTGATTAATATAATTGAGGCATCCGGAGAATACGTATCACGGTGCTGTTTGGTGCTAAATACTTACAGTTTAAAATACTTATTTAAAAAACACGTACATTACTACATACTTTGGATATGATTGCTTCAATACAGAAACATCGACCTAACCTTAAGAAACCTGAATGATACACTATAATGAATAAAGATATTTTAATTACGTAATGACAGACATTCAATAAATACATCTACGGGTATTCTAAAAAAACCTTATCAGAGGACACTCCTCATAAAGTTTATATATATAATAGTTTATTATAAGTTTTGCACGTATTGTTTTCGGCTTCTAATGTTATGTTACATGCACGATTATTACAGGCACTGAATCAGTTTGAGAGTCAGTCGAAAACTAGGTCCACTCCACCAGGACCGAACAATCCGGGCATGCGAGGGCCTCCACATCCCGGCGGTCCGCCTGGGCCTCATCCTGGAGGTACATATATACTCCTTTAGCGAAGACAAACCATTTATCTAACAAACTTTTATTTGAAACGAGTAAAGTCAGACTTTTGGCTGTATGCATGTTCTGCCTAAACTTATAAACCATTGAAAACTTGAAGATCTCTAGCCAAATCAAATATCATACAGAATACACAAAATATGTCAACTTTGCATTCGTAATAGGTTGCACGGAAATGCCGTACTCTTTTCTGTTTGCGTAATACATGGACATGATACAGTGTAGTTTTTGGATGGAGTTGTTACATGAAATATTTATTCACAAATTGTTTAGATTTCTTCGGCGGAGGACCGAACGGGCCAGGACCGAATGGTCCGCGCATGATGATGCCAGGACCCGCGCACCATCAGCTCCGTGGCCCTCCACCGGGTCCTCATGGACACGGGCCCCCACCTCACCATCTTCCTCAGCACCAGGGGCCTCCACCCCATCATCTGCCACATCAAGGACCTCCGCCCGGTCACCAGGGCCCTCCGCCAGGTCATAGGCCCCCTATGCAGGTAATTAATTTTACTTATATGCCATTAAAAATATTTATAACACATTTGACTTTAACATTAAATTAATATATTGATCCGAAAATATGCGTTTAGGATGCCCAAGCTATGATTTCACGTGTGTGCACTGTTTCATGTTGCCACTGGCTAGTAGCTATATAGTTATCCTGGCTTAAATTCCTCAATAATTCATATAAAAAATATCTTGCCCACCAGTTCCAAGGGCCGCCGCAGATGCCGCGTGCGGGCCCCCGCGCGGGCCCTGAGTGGGCGCCCCGCGGGCCCCCGCACCACATGCAGCCCGCGCCCGCGCCGCAGTACGGCCCGCCACAACACCAGATGCACCAGATGCCGCCGCCACACGCCGTCACTGTACGTATATGATACTTGCATTCTTCGTTATTTCCAAGGTTTGCGGCAGATGGCTCGCGCGGGTCCCGAGTGGGTGCCCTGCGGGTTCTTGTTTTTCTTCCCTGGACTTCTTCAAATAATCAAAATCCTCGAAAATAATCATTTATAACAATCCCCAATCGAGTTTATCAGGGCATATGTAAATTATGTATTCGCCTTGTACTTACACAGCTTTCCTTCTGTTTATTTTACAATTAAACAAGAAGCATTTATATGTTTTAAATTATTATTATTTGTATTGCAGCCCCCGGGTCAAGGTATGCCGCCACCACACCATCAGCTGCCCCCTCATCAACAGGGTCCGCCTCGTGGACCTGCACCACTGCCACAGCACCCAGGTACTAGCGACACGAAAGTGGAAGTATACGGAGACACTAAATTTAAACCTATGTCCTAAGTCCTGCTATGAAGGAGTTAATTAGATATAAGGTCTCCGCTCGGTGGTGCTTTTCCCATGGAGGCCACATTTTCCCAGTTTATAAAACGCGGTATAACATACTGAAAATACAATACGAACTTCCTGCCGAGGTTAGCGCTCGCTAAAACACTATGCTATGCTATATATATGCTATAATGTAATAAATATATGTTCTTTTTCCAATATGTAACGAAGGTAAATTTACACAGGCGTGGGTGGTGCCCCCGCCCCGCACGTGAACCCGGCGTTCTTCAGTCAGCAGCCGCCCGTTCAGCCGCCGCCCAACCAGCCTCCGCCGGGGCCCCCGGGCCCTCCGGGACCACCAGGCCACTTCAACGCACCGCACAGTGAGTAATCCATTAATATGTGAGAACATAGTTCACCGCGCTGGCTAAGTGGTATTTAAGTAAATTCACAAAACATGAGATTTTTTTTACTATCTCTAACGTGTATAGGTTTCTCAAGATCTTTTCCTTGACCGAATATAATTTAATACAACACTGAAAAATTGTTCATTAATAATCAATATCTCGTAGGCCCAGGAGCACCGTATGGACATCCTACACACGGCGCTCCTCCGCCGGCACAGGGCCCCAGACAACCACCGTATGGCCGTCCGCCACAGGTAATTATTATTTTTAAAGTGTATATTTATGGGGATTTGCTGATTTAAAATTCTAAGTATTTTTATACATTTCTTATATGTAAAGTCAGGTAATGTTTCTACACTGGATGAATTTTTCTGTACCTTAAGTAATCAATCTGATTATGATTAATTTTAAATTGAGATTTCAAATTTAGAAATTTAATGTACTTTATTGTATTTTATGTAACTTTTTTGTAAAACAAAATTTATAAACCAGTACATAAATATATCTATAATACTTTGGTATACTTGTATGTAGCTATCACCAAGCTTCTCATGTTAACTACCCATATTATTTTTTTTATTTTTTTATCGCTACTCACCATGTGCGCGTGTCGCTTGTTTCAGAGCTACCCAGCGGGCGCGGAGGCGCGGCCCGCTCACCACCCGCCGCCGCTCGGCCCGCACGCCCCGCACGCGCCTCACGCACCCCACGCTCCCCACGCGCCCCATGCACCTCACGTACCCCACGCCCCCATCCCGGCGATCAGCGAGGCCGAGTTCGAGGAGGTGATGAGCCGCAACAGGACGGTGTCGTCGAGCGCCATCGCACGAGCGGTCAGCGACGCCGCGGCGGGGGAAAACGCGTCCGCTATCGAGACGCTCGTGACCGCCATATCGCTCATCAAGCAGAGCAAGGTATGTACGAGCAAGGCTGTAGGATATTATTGCATTGGTTTAATATTGGTTTGATATTTGTTAAGTGATCAGTTTGATCTATTGACATATTTGAAGTGGTTTTGTTGTTATTTACTTTTAAATTAATTACTATAAGCAATATTTCACTGTTTTTCACTTTTTTTATTTTTTTTAAGGGTAAACCTTGAATCGTTGCACATTTAAAACCATTGTTTCTTTGTTTTACTAGAAT
This sequence comes from Polygonus leo, assembly GCA_018250455.1. Taxonomy (NCBI): domain Eukaryota; kingdom Metazoa; phylum Arthropoda; class Insecta; order Lepidoptera; family Hesperiidae; genus Polygonus; species Polygonus leo. Next base: position 10,123 of record DWNR01004972.1, read on the forward strand.
TTTAAGGTATATACAAATGGAGAAAATGTTAATTCAATCCTAAGATAAAGCAGCATGTCCGTGTTTGACCTCAGAAAGGATTCGTAAACGTGTTAGGGTGTTCGATATGGATTTTTAATTACCCTAAACATGGATTTCATTTTTTAAATATTGTTATCTCTGAATAACCATATATTCGTTACACTGTTCCAAATACAAATATTAACCAACCAATCTGACTCACCAGGTGGCGCACGACGACCGCTGCAAGATCCTGATATCGTCGCTGCAGGACACGCTGCACGGCGTGGAGACGAAGTCGTACAGCGGCGAGCGGCGGCGGTCGCGGTCGCGCGAGCGCGAGTCGCG
>DWNR01004973.1:0-10469 GCA_018250455.1 Polygonus leo
CCCCCTGCTATTTATTTTTTCAATATTTTCAATGTACAGAATTGACCCTTCTACAGATTTATTATATGTATAGATACCATTATATTCATAAGTACATCTAATCAGCGTTAAAAAGGATTTAAAGTTTAAACCCACGAAACCAAATATGTCGTCTCTATGTTGCCATGAGTCTAACAAAGTGTAAATTTAAGTGAATAATAAAATCCACATTTCTATAAAGACATAAAACATATGTATTCAGTTTCATGACACAGTCAGAAAAGCCCAAATCATTTAATCAAAGTGAAACTTGCTACTTAATCAAGACACGTGCAACGTGTCGATACACACACACACATCTTCACGCCAAATCCCTAACGGGGTAGGCAGAGAGTACCGAGTGCCAAATTGCACGGTTCTGACATACTTGCCTATATTATTATTCTTACGATGTCGTCTGTTTTTCCAAAGAAAACACTCCCATCAACCTTGAACAAAACTTGATACTTAATGACGACACGTGCAACGTGTTGCGGCACTGACTTACTCGTATAACACTGAGTTGTATTCATTATTTAGTATACCGCGACACGTCATGCTCTCGTAAAGTTTATATCCTCTTCTAATTACTATTACAAGTTTACATCCACGATCTTGTGTTCAAGCCCTATAGATGGATTTTGTTTACAAATGGTCTACACGTCTACATTTTTCGTAAAGAAAAGATATCCTAACGAAGTCGTCTGTTATGTCTGTCCAAAGAAAATCCGTGAAAGAAGAAGTCAACTCGATGGACAGACAGAAAAGTATTCTGCTTAAGGAGAGCCAATACCAACACTTACCGGGCTATTCACTAAAGATTTCATTAGAGCGATACGAATATGAAAAAAACCTTAGGTAATATTTTTTTTAATTATTACTTAAAAGCCTTTATATATAGGTGAGTTTATTCAGTGTTAAACTCAAAAAGAATTGAACATTAAATCAATATGTCGTCTCTATGTTGTCATAAGTTTAAAAATGTTTTCAACTGAATAATACACTCAAATGAATAATAAAATAAGCAAATGTACAAAGACGTGAAACAGCATATAGGCTTCTTCATGACAAAACCAGGAAAGTCTCTCATATCATTTAATCAAAATAAACTTGCTACTTAATCACGACACGTACAACGTGTTGCGGTCTTGACTTATTACACCAAGTTGTATTCTTTATTTAGTATACCGCGACACGTCATGCTCTCGTAAAGTTTATATCCCCTTGTAATCTGCTGTCTTATATGTGATACAAGTTTACAACCACAATGTTGTATTCAAGCTATACATAGATTTTGTTTACAATAGTCTACACGTCTACATTTTTCGTAATGAATAGATGTCCTAACGAAGTTGTCTATTTATTTCCAAAGAAAATTGGTCAAAAAAGAAGGTCGAACCGAGGGACAGACACAAAAGTAATATGTTTGATGAAAATCTTACCAACCGGGCTATTCACTAAAAAGTTCAATAAAACGATATCAAATAAAAAAGGCTTAAGTAATGAAGTTCATAAAATGCGGACCCGGCAAATGTTGTACTGCCATATTGAATATTCCCTTAAAACAACCCTGCTGTATCTGTTTCATACAAACTATCAACCTCAAATTTCGCAAAATATCGACTTAATGAGTACCTATGTTCTAAAAAGAACTCCGATGCAAAATTTTAAACTCCTATCACTTGTAGTTTCTGAGATTTCAGTAGTAAATTCTGTCTTCAAAAACACAATAAATATTAAATTGACTGTGGTATATACAAATATATGGTATAATAATAATAATACTTTCTGTATTCATAGATCCGCACAAGGATGCTAGTGCCTGACCCAGATCAGAAATCTAAATTCATAATTCATATATCGTTGGCTGGATTCGTGTCTATACAATATTTTACTATTTATATATCCATCTTGCGAATAATAGGTAATAAATGAGTAGTAATTGGAAATGGTATACTACCTTTGTAAATTTGGTCGTTTTGGTTGGATAATAACATCAGATTCACCACCAAAAAATACGCTGATAAATCCCCATAAATTTAAGTTAAAACTCAATTATTTTAAAATTATTCAATTATGATTCTTAATTTGATGATTTCGAATTGTCAGTTTTGTCATTAGCCATTAAAGAAAATATATCTCATTTATGAAAACAACAAACCATTGAATTTTTATTTTCGTCGTATGCGCGCCATAAACCATTGGAGGAAATATATCTAATGTATTTATGAAAACAACAAACAAACCTAACTAATACCTGTTCGTGACAAAAACCACAAAGGTATAGCATTAACATCGAACGTTAAATCATAACGTCATGTTCAATGTCGCAATGAGTTATTGCCGCGAAGTTGTAGTCATTATTAAGAAGTATACCAACGTACGACATGTTCCATAAACTTTACACCCTTGTAAGCATACTAAAATTACAATGAAAATCACAGTAACAAAGTTTCGTCGTGATTTTCCATGACAAAATATGAAATACCGAACTGTAATGAATCTAATGGCCAGCAAGGGAATTTGAAGGACTGTATGACGGGTCGTCTTCGTATTTTTATCTCATTGCTGAACATTTAAGGTGAAATAAAAAAAATAGTTTATGGTTGAAAACGTCGCTTAAAACTTTTCAATTAAGAAAATATTTATTTTTAATAAAAAAAAATATTAATGATTAACTTCAAATATGTAATGATGATTCTTGATGATTTGATGATGACGAATTTTCATTTTCATCATTAGCTAGCGCGTCATAAGCTATTGAAGTAAAGATATCTAATATATTTATGAATACCACAAACCAACCCAAATAATACCCGTTCGTGACAAAAACCACAAGGGTGTATTTACTTCGAACGTTAAATCATAACATGTTCAATGTCGCAGTGAGTTATTGCCGCGAAGTTGTAGTCATTATTCAGAAGTATACCGACTCACGACATGTCTTCGTAAACTTTACAACCTTATAAGTACTAAAATTACAATGAAAATCACAGTAACAAAGTTTCGTTACTATTTTCTGTGACGAAATATGAAATACCGAACTATATCGAATCTTATGGACACCAAGGGAATTTAAAGGACTGAATAATGAGTCTTCATATTGCTGTCTCATAGCTGAACATTTAAGGTGAAACTCAAAAATTACTTCATGGTTGAAAACGTCACCTAAAATTTATCAATTAAAAATATATTTATTTATATTTAATAAAAAAAAATTATAGATGATTAACTAAAAATATGTAATGACAAGGAACACACCCTCCAAGTTTCAGGTCTCTACGACCAACGGCTTAGGCTGTGCGTTGATCAGTCAGTCAGTCATTCAGGACAAAGCATTTTATATGTATTGATAATTCTGTATGATTTGATGATGACGACTTTTCATTTTCATAATTAGCGAGTCATAAGCAATTGAAGGAAAGAAATCTAATGTATATATATGAAAACAACAAAAAACAAGTAATACCCGTTCGTGACAAAAACCACAAGGGTATAGCATTAACTTCGAACGTTAAATCACATGTTCAATGTCGCAGTGAGTTATTGCCGCGAAGTTGTAGTCATTATTCAGAAGTATACCGACTCACGTCATGTCTTCATAAACTTTACACCCTCATAAGCACCAAGATTACAATGAAAATCACAGTACCAAAGTTTCGTCACCATTTTCCGTGACATAAAATGAAATACCGAATTAAAACGATTCTCATGACCACCAAGGGAATTTGAAGAATTGAATGATGGATCATAGTGTACGTATTGTATTACGTATTGTGTACATAGTGTATTTTTGTGAAATGTCTTCAAACAGAAATAAGTAAAAGTCGTTACCTATAGTGTATACTGAGGTTGTATACCGGACCCTCAATATGAGGGTAAGAAATCTAGCTAATAGAGTATCCTGATGATGCATAAATAAATTAAATAAAATAGATAATAAGTACGATCTACCTGTTACTGTAAACTATATCAATTAAGTTCAATATCTATTTTCGTAATGTCTTAGAAATCGCTTCGTAATCTTAATAATAGATTCGGTTCATGACTATTAATAAGTTGTCAGTACCAGTAACAAGGGTGTTTCTGCGAACTTCAGGTAAGCTATTAATTAATCTATACTATACCTAATAGGTGAAGGAAATATTTTCTACCTTTGGATGCTGCGAAAGTGTATGAGAATAGATATCAACTTTGTTGTAAAATCAAAACTTTTAAAAATATATTCATTTTTCTTCAACTGTATATACAGTTATTCTAAGGTAAATTTTATCTTATAAATAAAATTTCTCAAAATCTTCAATATACAATCTAAATCGTAACATAGAACCAAAATGTTCAGATCTCAAAACTCGTCCTTTTTACAACGACTACAAGCTATATAAATATAAAATTTTAAACTTTACCGTTAGTTTCTGTTAACAAAAACTAGGCAGAAAAATTAGAAAGTCAGAAAGGATATATTATGTCAATAGGAATTGAAAATATAACTTTTTGAATTCATGCGTGCTTCCGTTGATAGCTGAAGGCATAACTATGATTAAAACCGTTAGTTATTGCTGGGAATTAGGACAAACAACACGATAACAACGTATCTTAAAACAAGCAGCTAGCGTAATAGCTTAAAATATTATATAAAGTGACTAAGTGACAGACAAAAGTTAATGTATGTATACAATGTTATGAATTACTGACGTATTGCCATTTCATTATTAATATTGACTGATGCCTAGTTTGCATAAATATAATCAACGCTCCAAAGTTACTATCTATCATAATAATCACGAAAATTGAGTCTGAACAAACTACAAATAATAAACTAATTTTGTTCCGATAAACAAACTAATTTCCATAATTTTACGCACGCGCGATGAAATTGGATCTGAAATTCTAAAACAACTGAAACATACGAATTTACTCATAAATTACTATGTAGATTAGCAAACTACTAATTTATATGATGGAGCTTAAGCTTAATGTTTTCAAAGTTATAAATGTGTGGCCTTATATTGTACCTACTCTCTTCCATTAATAGGAATGTTTTTGTAAAGTAGACAATATTCTTTTTATAACTTTAGTTCGACCGGGGAGGTACCACCGCCACCCTCATAATCCTCCGTGAAGCAATTTATTGTGTTTCGGTATGGAGAGGTGTGGTTGCCGGCTATACTTAAACGCGAGGCGAACATCTTAGTCCTCGGGGGTAGCAACGCATCTGTGATCATACTTAGGTGTGACTAAATCGTTCTTGAGGATGATTACTGATGTCCATGGGCGGCAGTGGCCACTTACCATCTGGTGGACTGCATGTTCGTTTGCTACCTTTACACAAGAAAAATCTACTCTTCCACAATCGTCAGACCAGAATGCAGTTTAACACTACTGCTATAAGTATACATATGAATTTAAAAGCCAGACATTTCGCGGTGACGCCTACTTTTTAGATTACCTATTCCTATCTTACAATAAACCTTGAACTTCACCAATGACAATTTCGTTTTTAAATGCAATAAAATGACTGAAGTTATTATTGATGAAAGTCAAGGTTTTGACTTCAGTACCAAATCTTGTTAAAGACGACAATAAAAGATTCTTATTATAATTTGTATTACTCTCGTCGCTGCAATTCTGCAGTTTGTTATATAAAAGAAAGGCGAAGTAACTTGGCACAAAATAATAATTTATATTGTGGATTTTCACTTAAATAAAGTTTCCGTAACTATAAATAAACATCAAACTCTGCAAATTCAAAAGTTTTTATTAAATATAAGGTATATAGATACACTTAATGAAAGTCATACATCAATAATTAGTTATTAAGATAATTCATTAATTCATTCTTTCATTGTCATTCATTCTCTCTTAGGCATAAGACACGGAAGAAAAAAACTCCCGGCACTCTTTTTAAAAACTTACACGATTAATTCAACTGCAAAATGGCTATGGCCAGCTAAAGAGCACATGTGACAGCTACCGAGTGTGTCAATATTAGTCTACTACCATTCTTTACAAAAATCAATGAAAGTAATATTAATGTAAGTAAGTAATATTTAATATAGAAACAGCCAGGTGGAGTTAATGCAGTTTCCAACTATTTCACATTATACGTTATACTATCTTTTATACCGCCAATCGGCTTCACTGCAGATAGAGTTTATGTAACAGCAGTTAGGCGTTAAGGTATTCTACTTGGAACCGACCCAAAAATTTAGGATATCTGATTATGTAACCTGACAGTTTTCAAACTTTACTCAAAATTGTTCTTGCATTTTGATACGAGGTTTGCCTACAATTTAGTTTTCATATTAAAGGACTTTCAAAAGCGCAATCAAACTGATATAACAGTTACTGCAGCATCCGAGAAGAAAGATAACAGTAAAGTCTAACTATACAAGTTACCGAGTCCTAGAAGGGCAAGCCCATGCATATGAAAGATACAGATAATCTAACACTAAGAACCAAATCAAGACCGTTATGCGCTGATATTATACTAAAAAGGATTTTAAGTGTTAAGTAACATAATTTATTTAGTATTTTCTGTATAAAAGATTTTAGTACAGGCACGTGTACACGTAATACTCAATCACTTCAATTCAGTATCCCTTCTATATTTTGAAATCCTTAAAACAATAAGAAACAAAAACTTACCAAATCCTCGTCGTCGTCAGTGAAAATATTCGCTCTGTCCTGCGTCGTCATGGTTCCGTGGTATTCAATAAAAACCCGAAACAAACTCTCTTCATGGCTCACTCACACAACACACCGTGCTCCATCACAGAAAAACACTCCAACTGCATCCAAACTCGCCCTAAAGTTGATCGACCCTCGCTTTCCATTAAAATGCTGATTCAAAATTATCGACGTAATACACCAACAGAAATAAAAGCAAATAATTCCTTTATAGCATTAATTAAGAAATTATTTCATGTTATTTCATTTCTGTACTGGAAAAATATTTATAAACCGTCGAAATACGTTCCGATTACGATTTCAAGTTTCCTCGCTACGGAAAGCTCGTCCGCCCTTCGCGGAGTACGGGAGCTTACTGCGGCGGAGGGCGGGCAAAGCACTGCAGCGTCTCGTTGTCATGACAACGCTTGAAGCTTTCGTTGCGGCTGGAAGCGACATTATTGTTTCTGGATACTCCTAAGCTTATTATTTCTAAAGCTGTTTACAGTTTTGTATTGTTTGCATCAGACACACTCACGGTTAAAAAACTAAAATTAGTGCAGGATTTGTTAAGCAGAAAAGGAGAAAAAAGCAATGTTAGTTCGTGAAAATTTTCAAAAACATTTTATTTCAATTTTACTATCTACTAGCTTCTTATCGAAAAAAACTTCAGAATAAACCCTTGGGTGCGTAAATACAGAAAGCCAAAAATAAAATTATTTGGGACTTAAAATTGTACATTGTTATGTTTGTGTTTGTATGAGGAGAGTTATGAAAGTGGAAGAAGCTAGGCAAGTATGTCAGAACCGTGCCATTTGGCACTCGATACTCTCTGCCTACCCCGTTAGGGATTTGGCGTGAAGATATGTATGTATGTTTGTATGTTACAGAAAATACTCAAAAAAATATCTGATTAAACTTGTAACTCTATAAATTATTTATTTAAATGTGTATTGGACTTTTAAACAGTTTTAGTATAATTTAAATGTCGATATCTATGTACATTGTACAGTGTCGAAAATAGATATATTACCATAAATGCATTGATTAAAATATTTGATTCAGTAAGGCATTCAATAATATCTAGCTCTAAGGAGACTATAAAAATATGTAATACTTTATAGAGATCATATTATATTAAAGTGACGACCGAATTATCTTATACAGAAAATACATGAAATAACCTCCGATATCAAAACTATGGTGTGACATTAGTTACAAAATAGCGTTCTGAAAATGGCGGCGGATTCCAATAATAATATAATCGATGAACAGTTTTCAACAAATCAATATATTATTATTAATTAATATTATTTATTATCATCTTTTTTGTGACGTGACGCAGAACATTACAATTTATTTAGTTGTATTTTTATTTTATTAAATATATTCAAGCGAATGTTGGAATAAGTAGAAGTATATTCATGAAAATGTTGATTTATTAATGTTCTGTGCTTCTACATCGCGAACAAATTACGGCAAGCTCCATACATTTCTGAACGGTCTCATTTACTTTTATAATCACCAACGTAAGTTATGAACCCCTGTCAGATCAGGATCAGCTAAATATAACGGTTAGAAGCAAAATATATTATTCAATCAATCGGAAAACGATCAACCAACCGCCTATTCATTCCCAATACTAAATGTGCTGTTGGAGTGAAATATTTGATATATCTATGATAATTTATATTCCTGTCACATTTAGACCGAAATAGTTAGTAATGAAATTATTATCCAGATTTCTTTCTTATTTTCGGGAAATCTATAGCTAACTGACCTAAACCGAAACGTTGTTTGGCCAAATAAAAAAAAACATTTTTTGTCTGGAAAGGTGCATCTTATTCACCTACGAGTATAAAATATATTTTACGTATAATACAAAATACAATACAAAATTTTTCGTAACCCTTTGAAGAAGTGTGACTATAACGCCGTGAAACGAGATTTTTATACATTAAATTTTCCAATATAAGGGTTTAAAAATAATAAAAAAAAACATGTGAAAATGTAGGTAAAAAATAGGTAAAATGAAAATACGTATATATATGTACTGTGTCTACGCAATATTAAGTATAAATAAATACTTTTAAATTTACCATAGTTTTAACCAGATAATATTTATATCTTGATCTGTGAATGCAGAAAGTTTTAATATATTACAGTCGAGAAACAGACGGAAATAGTACGTGTCAACGGAATCTTAAGTGAGTTAAGACTTATTCTGAAGAGTCATCAAAGAACTTGAACTCGCGCGAGGTTTAATTTATTTTTAGATAAGACAAAGGACAATGCAGATAGGAAACCGCAACTACGTCACTTAAAGAATATGAATGTAACCTTTTCCGTTTGCATTACAAGGTCTTGGCAAAGCTAAACTGACCTGGCCTTGGCAAATAATGGAATGTGCTATTTAGCATCATAAATTACACTTTTACCCTATAAACGCCAATGCGAAGCTCGAAATACGGCAATGCGAAAAGTGTTATTAAATGTCAGATAGATACTCTGTGTTATAAAGGCCACATACCAAAATTGGGAACTTCAAATTGTGGTTAGCATTTTCAATTTTAGTTCATAAAACAAGTTTTTTGTATTATTTTTATACTTAGTAATACACAGAACATAATTTGCTTGAGTCGGTCATAGATAACCTGATCTCATTACAGACCGTCCAATCAGAGCGCAAGGGGCGTTATTTATTTCTAGATCTATTTCTCTATTATGTTTACTAATTCTGCTTCTATTCCCATTTTTATATTTTACATAGAAATGTAAATTTATAGGATGAGTTGGTGGAGTTAACTTTGCTATTGTTGTATGTTACGAAACGTATCATAAGAAGTTTATGTAATGATTGTAATGGTCCACCTGAATGTAACCACATGGCACAAAATGACACAAAAATGTATCTTAAATCTAGATTTGGTAATTCACCTCAGACAGGATTTAAGTGTCACATTAGGTCGTTTATAGATACTTCTCTATTAAGGATAGCGACTTAACTGGTCCAGCAATCAGACGAACACACAGATGGAAAACACGAACTCTATGTAAGCAACTGCTACATAGTGATATTGTAACCTAGGCTAATGCGAAAATAGAATCTACGTAAGATTCTACCGCCTTTAACTTAAATGCTGTACGCTTACGTGCATCTTGGAATTGTTGTTCATATTTCAGCCACAATACTATCATTTTCATATGCAATACATACAAGGATAGTTCACATTTTATTATTATATAGTATTAATATATCGTTTCATATTTCGCGTAAAAGTTGCTGAAATACACTTTGTATATAAACTGTTTATTCAAATGTATTGGTATACGGCAGGCGCAGGATTTCCCTAGAGAAGTACGGGCCGGAACAAAGAATATGCCAATCATATTTCCACATATTTCTTTTTTTGCTATTCCTTTCTATGTTAAATTTCACTTTCGTTCAGACTCTGTTGCATGATTTTCCATATTCTTAATGTTTTGTGTGAATTTTTGTCAGGTAAAAAATACCAAACCTCGCCATATTGTTCTTCTACCGTGAAACTTTGTAACATTGCGTGCACTGCAAATGTAAGTTTGTGATCCTATATAGTGAAAGATTTAATGTGTGAGTGACAAAATTAAGAAACTTGCACTTGTTATAACTCTTAAACTACTGGTTTACATTAAATTAAATTTGAAATATTGCTTGGTTACTGAAAATTCAGGCTTCTAGTTTTATCCATGACGAAGAGATACGGTCGAAAATGGCCTGAACTGGCCTGAACTGAAAAAAGGAT